>JARHVA010002822.1:1392500-1662500 GCA_037957365.1 Torreya grandis
GTCAAATTAAAAAATTAGTTTAATAATAAAATAATTTATTAAAGTCTTATTTTATAATGAATATATATTATATTAATACATTATTTAAATGAATTTGGGTAGTATTTAATCATTTAAATTAGTATAATTATAAAGTAAATAATTAATTATATTTATGTAGCAATAGTATTATAAAAAGTAGATATAAAGACTCAAAATTATTTGTAATATTTAAAAATAAATTATTGATTAAAATATTTTTGTATATATATATATATATATATACATATATGTATGTGTAATTATTTATTGTATATTTTAAATATATTTAAAAAGTATTGAATATAAATTTTAAAATGTTTATTTTGGATTTGTTATATATTATATTCTAACAAATCTATTATTTCTATCATATTTTTTTTTGTTGACTAATGATAGATGGTCTTAATCTAACTACATTACTACATCAGGTTTGGAAACAATTCTTTATGAAAAAAGGACTCCAAAGTCCATGCCCAAGATATCATAATTTGTCATTGGCTTCTCCAAACAAGAATACAAAATCTTTTGTAACAATCCAAATAAGAATACAAAATCTCTTGTAACAATTAACATATACAGTTGATTATTACAAGTGATTTTTTATTCTTGTTTGGAGAAGGCAATGAAAAATTATGGCATCACAATTTATAGCCTAAAGTCAGATTTTCCTTTGGCTTTTCCTACATGGCAGGGTTCTTATCAGAGATCAACATTTGAAAAAGGGATTTAATGGCCTCTTTAGATGTGTGCTTTGTAAAGGCCATGAAGAAAATTTTTCTCATCTCTTTTTTTCTTGTCCTTTCATTACCGAGAAATGGAAACAAATCTCGCATCTTTTGGGCATCCCATGGACTCCTTTTTCATCTCTGATTCAACCTCTTTAGGATTGGAGTTGCATTTTTCAGTTTGATGTCTTATCTATTCAGATTCTTTGCGCTGGGGTTTCTTTCATTTTATGGAATGCGTGGAAAGAGTGAAATGCAAGAATATTCAGGCAAAGGGTCGTGGATAGTGTTTGGGTCTGGTAACATTCCCTTGCTAATATTAAAGAATCAGTTTTGCACTTGATGAAACTTCCTTTGGCTCCTAAGCATTGGATGCTTATTATTCAGGCTCTTCACATTGTTCCATCTCCCCCTCAACTCCACGCAGATTCTAGATCCTAGGGAGGTTCCTTGATTCTCATCCTAGGGATCAACAAAGATTTTATAGATGGTGCACCAAAGAGAAATCCTAGGTATGCAAGCATTGGAGGTATTGGTAGAGAGTTGAATAATTCTATTGCTTTCTTTTTTCTGCCAAATTTTAGCTGAAGGGAAAGCTAGTGTAGAAGGTCTTAAGGGATGGAAGAAAGTTCAGTTGGTTGCTAATTCTAAGTTTTGGATTAATCTACTCTTGGATCCCATCTCTAATATCTCCATGGGTTGGAGAATTTGTGGAATTCTCAACAAAATTCAATGGTTTCAATTTTTTTTTGACATGCTTTATTATTCGCACACTCCCAGGGGTTTCAATAAAGTTACGGATGCTCTTGATAATTGGACTCTTGACTAATCAGAGGTGAAAGGTTTTGACCATCCTCCTCTATGGTGGCTGGCTAAGCTAAAGAATGATCTCTTGTGCATTCTAGCTCTGGACAATGATAAAATTAATTATTAAAGTCTTTTTGAGGCTTTTCTTTCATCTTTTGAAGGTTGTTTGGGGTTTGACTTTCCTCAATTAGTCAGGGGCTTCCTCTCCATGGCTTCTTGTGATACTAAAGCATTCTTCCAAGTCTAGTCTTGATTGGAATCGTGTTTGTTCTCTTTTGACCTCAATTTTACATGAGCCAAAAGATTTTAGTCTTGTTGGTTTTTATGGTTGCTACATGCATGACCCGATGATTGATTATCTTTTAGTTAGACATGCTCTCTAAGCATGCCGAAGGGGGTAAGCTAGGTGCAAGCCCTAGATATTTTTGGTAGAAGATATAACCCTACCTCCTTGGGTCTTACTCGAATATGGCATCTCTCTAGAGATGTTTTCCACAAAACAAAAAAAGACAATCAACTAGATATTAAATTTAAAGTTGAAACTACCTATCACGGTAAAATGAAATCAAATTTAAAACTAATAATTTTATTTTTTGATTGAAATCCAATTAAATTATATAAAAAATATAAAGTACAACTAATCATACAAGAGTGGAATAATTCACACTCTAAAAGTTACATTGGCTAAAACTAAGAGATTACAGCAGTAGTTTAATAAAATTCAAAAAAACTTCTCAACCAAAAAAGATATTGATGTCAAAGAGCTATAAAGCATATCCATAAAAATAGTTTGCATTAGGCAATAGGAGCAACAATGAAGGATAGAGGAGGAGGAAGTGGAGGATCAATGCACTTTTCAACTCACCCCCCTAATCCCCATAAGTTGGTGGGTCTAAAACATCAGGTATAAAAACTTGACCATCTTCATCCTTATATTTAGAATTATCTGGCTTGATAGGAAAAATAAAAAGGGCCAAGTTTGAAAACTTATATTGCGGTGGTGTTGACCACCCATAGTGGCCACCACTACCTGTTCTACCATCACCTTTGTTTTTACCATCCCAACCACTACCACTATCACCTCCATGGCCATGATCTGGAGGTCCCATAGATGGGAAATTTCTTTGGGGAGAGCCACTATGGTGTCAACAATGTAACTATTCCTCCCTTGAGATATATACCTATGGTCCTATGGGATGGCCGATGATAGTGAAATTTTATAGGGACTTTGCTAACCACACAAGGGATGTTGCCCCAATGATCAAGCAAAGTTTAGAGATGGGTAAGCTCTAGACACACTTATGCAACATGAACTTGAATCCATAGCATAACATTAGATAACACATTAATCTTGTTAGTAGTGGAAAATAAATGCTCCAACATAGCTTGGTTAAATAATAGACTCATTTCTTATTTTTCATAATTGAAAGAGAATTTGATCTTAAAAAATGTGTCAAATTTATGAACTATTCATAGGAATCCTGGTCAAGTCCTCTAAAATAACCATCTTCTAGGTAAACATATCAAGACATAAGGTTTGGAAGAGGGTATAAATCCACTGCCAAGCAGACTAAATAAATTTACAAAACCAAAATATATGTTTTAAAGATTTTTTATGTTTGCACATAGATAAAATCGAGTGAGCCATACGAAGATACACCAAGTGAGAGCCAATAGTGAGGCCTTGGTGGAGAATACACCACCAGAAGTATGCTTTGTTTGGCTCGATGATAGCTGACCACACACAATAAAATCTTCCTCTCCAAACTTTTTTAGTGGAATTGACCTTCAATTTTAAATTGAGAGTTTCCATTGGAAAAGACTATGGAGAGAGGATTTTATAACCTAACCTATGCTTATATGGTGAAAGGGGGTCTCAATAGGCCACTTCTAATCAATCCACCACCTGAATGGAGATTTCACATCTTGTGGATATGGATATCAAATATGAAATTTTAAATTTTTGAGATGGACTCATGGTCACTAGCTTATAGCTAAAATTGGTGGCATAAGATATTCTAAGGAATATAGTCTCTAGTATGGCTACAAAAGAGGTTTGAGATCACTTTAATTTCTTTTCTAAAATTTTGAAAACTTTTAACTCAGGGCACAAGGGCGAAAGGAGGTCCATGATACGTAATAAATGGATACCATCATAGGTAGTGATAGTTGAGAGAAAACCCAAACCAAAGCCCATCTCTATCCAAAATAAAATGTCTTTTGAGAAGCACCCAAGCCATCAAAATAATCTTAACCACAAAGTTACTCACAATGGTGATATGGATTTGAGTGAGCAATACAGTTTGAAAATTTAAACCCTCCCAAGATATTTTGCCCATGGGCCTACCTTGAGTGATGCAATTCCTAAGAAGGATTTTCTAGTTTTCATTACCATCCAAAGTATAGATGATCCATTTAACACAAAAAATATGTCCTTGGATTCAAATATCTAATAGACCAAGTTATTTTAGGGACTTTAGCTTGCAACAAATATTCCAAACTACCCAATAGAATCCTTGACTATATTCAAAGTTTTTGTATAAAAAATACCTCAAAACATTTTCCAATTTAATATAAGTAGCTTTAGATGGAACCCACCAATAGGAGTAGTAAACATGAGTGGCCACCAAAACTTTATAGCAAATTTGAAAATTTCTCACTAGTGAAAGTGGTTTAGGTATTTAGTAAGAATAATTTTTTCCATTCTTTGCACCACAGACTGCCACAAATTAGATGAAAATGATTGAAAGGAAAATGGAATGCCTAAAAATTTAAACTGCTCTCCAAGTTGAATCCAATTTCATTTATACTAAATTAATCAAATAGTAAAGGGAAAGAGGAACTATCCGTAACATTAAGATTTTATCTTTTGATTGGACGAACCAGAAGCTAAACAAAACACTTTAAGGCATTGCATAGCATTTGATATGGATTGTTCCTTTTCGACTAATGTAAAGAAGGAATCATTAGCATAGTTCCTATTAACATAATGTGCATAAGCAAATGAATAGCCTTGATGAATAAATCATAAGAGATCAAATGGGTTAGATTGAACAAAATTAAAGGTCATATAAGCAAATGCATCTTGATAAAACATTTGAATTGTTTTGACAAATATGGGACCAAACTCTAAGATTTGTAGCATATCCAAAATGAAAGGCCATTTATTTCAATCATAAAATTTCTCAAAATAAATTTTGATAAATAAAAATTTTTTTGGTAGAAATTTCAAGTCCACTCTATACTTTTTCAAATAAAAATGATATTGTCTAAAATATATCTATTGAAAATAAAGCTCATCTATCTTTTGAAGAAAAATGAGGGGAAGAAGAAATCTAACCAAAATATTATGAAAAATAAAAATACACTAAGTAATAATGAAATTCAAATGCCCTAGCTTGGGAATGAATTTAATATATATAAATAATAATGCCCTAGTTTGGGAATGAATTTAATATATATAAATAATAATGAACTTTGCATAGAAATTCGGTTCTTTCTTTAGGAAATATACCTGTTAACATTGGGAATTGTATAATTGAAATAATTGCAGATTTACTTTTATTCGTGGGACTAGAATCCCCATGGGGTTCTAGTTATTGCAGGATATGTGCCGTCTAAATATTAAACCAATTAATCGAGATGCCATGTGGGTTTAAATAATGACCCTAATAGATATGCCAATGAAGGGTTGACAATGTGTTAGATTGTTTATTTTAAGGTTTATCTTGCAATAGATAGATAGAGATTGGGACCTTAAAGAATAAAAATATTGGTAAAGGAGTGGGAAACAATACAAAATGAGAAGATTATATTAAATATATTATTATTTTATAATAAATATATTATATTAATATAATTATTTAAATTATTTTAAGAATAATGATCTCAAATTTATTCAGGTATATAATTAATATAATTATTTATAATTACAAAGTAAATAATTAATAAATAATTTTATAGTTTAGAAATTATAGAGAGTTTTGAGATTATTTGTTAAGGAATGAATTATTATAAGATAATATTTTTATTTTTATTTTATTTTATTGATATATATATTTTTAAATATAAATAAAAAAATATTTTTAGGGAAAGAAGAGTAAAAATAAATTTCAAATTTTATTGTATGTTTAAGATATTATGATTTTTCATTCTTTTAAATAAAAGAAGATTTTTTCATATAATAATTAATAGACATTAAATTTAAAATCAAAATTTCCTTATGATAATCAAATGGATGTCAAATTTAAGATCAACCACTCTATTAACATCTCACGTTAGTGTACTTCACTGCTAACTCTAACTATTATCATAAATTATACTTACCAATATAATTAAGTATGTTTACACATACACACATATAAAGTACACTCTTTTTCAAAGCTCAATCTTATAAGAACTTTCACCTTTAAACTCACTTAAAAAAAGATAAGTCACATGACAAGCCTCGTCACCTTGTAAATCAATTTTTACAAACATAAAATACAATACATTTTGACGAAAAAAATATCTCATTAATGTCTGTGTTAGATTTTTATTAAAAAAAAAGCTTTAAATCCTATACTTATTAAATTGAGGAAAATATATCATATTGTGCAATTATTCACCAAATATGTCATTATGCATGAGAACACATACATAAATACATATATAATGGGTTTGCAAACACTTCGAAAACTTGATTTTTTTTTAAGATTGATTTATTTGAAAAGGAACAAACTTTGCGACCATTAGCTACCCTTTTAAACTCCATAATATATTAGCATTTGAGGGAGTTTATATAAAGATAAGAAGGTGAGCTTTTTTATTATGATTGAAGATTTTAATAATATGAAAATAAATATTGTTTTATTAAATTTGTAAAATATTTATTTTTGTTTTGATGTTGGATATAAAATTGGTAAAACATTTATATGTATTTTTATATAAAATTTTCATAAAATAATACAAATTATTAATAAAAAGAATTATTTTATTTAAAAAAAAAATTATGAAAATTATAAAATATCATATTATAATATAAATAAAAAAATGAAAGTTTAAATTTTTTATGTTTAAAATTTAGAATTAGGAGGACATCTTTTTACAAATAAAATTCTACTTTTATTAAATTTCTAAATTTAATATCAATTAAATTATTATAGCGAATTTATATTAAGTATTATGATATTTGAATCATGTTATGTTTCCTATCATATTAAATTTTATATTCATAAAAAACACTTTATTGAAAAGCTTTAGAGATAAGTGAAATCAATTCAAATTTAGTTTAATGTAAGATAAAACTTTAAATACATCTTGTTTATGATTAATTGTATTCTCTAATAAATATACTATTGGACTTGATAATTGATGAAGTGATATTTAATTTGAAAAACTCGTGTTCCTCTCTGAATTATCATTCATTTATTTTGGAATATTTTAAAAAAAAAAGAGTTGAGGAGGTTTAGATAGATATAGTGGTAAGGGGAGTTCTTAATGGGTAAGGGGAGAGACCCTTTCTTAGAGGTGATTATATATGTCTTTGTTTTTTTTTTTTTTTTTTTTTTGGGTATATATATTAATTTGAGTAAAATGTGAAGGTTTTGATATGAGTTCATAATTTGATATAAAAAGTTAAAATAATTTATTGACAGATCATTTAACAATCCAGATAAGTCACATGTTATTTATAGTTTAATATTTATTCCTAACATTTTTTAAGAACCTCAATTCAAATAGAATAATTCAATATATTTTATCAAACAAATCTTTGAGGTAGAATAACACCATAAAATGATTTTTATTGAAAAGAAACTACTCCACAAAATATCTTTATATTAAAATACTAACACAATAATTTTTATCTCTTCACATTATTATCTTGTCTATAATATATACTACTCAACTATCTATTACTACCTTTTCTTTATACATGTGGGACAAATATTTTTATTCTAATTAATTAGTGGGATGAATTATAAAACTTATGCACCCCAAGCCTTTAGTTATTAACCTAATGCACCATAATATCATAGTCATGGGTACATGACATTATCTCCTTTTTAACATATTACGTCCTCGAAACATAAGAAGAAGTCAAAGACTAAAATTCATGCAAGTTAATAAAAATATGATGCCATATCCTATCATCGAACCACCCATATGTGATTTTGATAAGTGATAACTATTTAAACTTAGTTCCTAATTATAATTTATTACTCTTATTCCATTCATAATCATAGTTGTTCCTCAGCTTCCATGTATAGCTACAGTGATTACTCATATGATTTCATATCTCATATTCGTTTCTCATTTGATTCCATATATAGACATAGCAATTATATCTCTAATTCCATCTATAGCCATAATTATTGCTACTATGGCATTACATTATATGTCTACATGATTTTTGCCTCTAATGAAGATGTGGGTGTCTATAAGCCTCAACCTTAATATCATTTTTTGATACTTTGACAATATCAACCTTTTCTTTTACCTCTTCTACCTTTTCATTTGCTAGTGCCTTTGTCTCTTGAGTAGATGAAATATTCTTTTCTACTTGTATTGGTTCTTCATATTCTTCTTATTTTTATTTTGAATATTTCTTATCATTTTCTTTACTATCTTCATATTCATCCTTGTGTACTCTACTTTGACCTTTCTTTGTTCCTCACTAAGTGTTATATCAAAGCTTTCTCAACTTATTTTGTAAATTAATGTTTATAGCGCCCAAAGTTTCTAACCAAGATATCCAAAAACATATAAATTTTAGTGTGAAAAATATTTTTTCATTGTGAGATTCATATCTTAAAAAATTTGACCATGTTTATCCTCTATCTGAGTGTCTTTGATTTTATTTGCTTGAATTTGTAGTTGCTTGGATGATTCCATGCTCATGAAGTTATACCTATTGTGGGTTTAAAAATGATGCAGGAGCATCTACACAAGACATGGTCATGATTAAATTGAAATTTGAATTTATTGTATTTTCCTCTAAAATGTTAAAATTTAGGAGTAATTGTAAAAAGTAAAAGTGAAAACAAAAATTGTTGGGTTGTTGAGAGAATAATGGAGAAATGGTTGAAATAATTTCAACCTTAGTATATTGTTAAAAAAATCAAAAACTGTATTTGTTTTCCCTGAGCCCAAGTTGGGCGTGGAGGTTTGAAGGAGGTTTTTAAAAACAAAAATATAGCAAAAAGAAAAAGCCAATAAAAGTGAAAATTAATTAAAGAGGAGGAGAGGTACGTATAAGGGGGGACAGAAGGAGAGCCTCTCAGCAAGGAGAGAGGAAGAATGAGCAGCAGTATGTAAAAAGGCAGGACTGCAACAAAAAGAAAATGCAGGAATCAGGTGAAGAAATATAGAGGAGAGAGAGAGAGAGAGAGCGAGGATATCTTATTCAAGAAGAGAATGATGTAAGTATTCTTATTTGATAATGAAAAAAAATGATGTTGATTTTGTTTATATCATCTGTTCTTTGAAATGGTTTCAGTCTACATGTAGACAGTTTTGATTCTTTCAAAATAGTATCAGAGGTGAAGATGTATGTTGGTTGTTGATGATTGTGTAGCGCTTGATATGAAGAATCAAATACGAAGTGTTTAAATTTTGCATTGGTAGAGTCACTGAGACCGAACTCTGAATGCATAGATGTATATACCCTGTATTTAGGAACCTGCCAAACTTATAGAAAAGATTTGTGGTCGTGGGTTCGAGCCCCACGGTGGGCGCCAGAAAAGGCAAATGTTCGAATAAGAACTAGAAACCGCATATGAGATAATTTGTATGAATGTCTTAAAAGGAGTATATAGAGTCCGTGTAGTATTTGCTTAAAAGGCTCAGAATTAAAATTCTGAATTCGTATTGAAGGAGAAAGGATTTCAAAGCGCCCAATTTTGTTGAGCGATGGGTGATTGATCAAATCTGAACCATATACATGTAACGCAACAGGAACTATTTATATATTAAAGCCTTTCGTATACCATTTGTCCGTGGATACAAAATCTTGGAGAGACACGTAGAAGAATTGCCGAAGAAACAAAAAAAGCAGATGGTGCTTGAAAATGTGTGATTATAAATTGACGTTGTTGTAGATGGCGAATGCAGCTATTAAAATGTGTTATAATTTGAAAGATCAGATTAGAATGCTCAAATTCTCAAATTTCCCAAAACTGTCCAGAAACTACGGACTATGCAGGGTCGTCATTTTGACGTAAGATGGATTGTAACACAATTGTGATTACTAGTCTGGATGGAAGCTTCTGTGTTTGTGAATTTGATCATGTAGACGGTGGAATGGTGTTGAAAGAGCATTCGAACTTTTTGAAGGCTGGAAAGGCAACTATCAACATTTGAATCTGATAGTATTTCTATTTTAAGTTGCATTGCCATAATAGATTTCTAGTAACATAATTATTCATTGGTTATCATGATAATGGGCCATGGATTTTGACCCTTGATTTATTTCAATCCTTTGTTGGCCAAGCCTTTTCTACTAAAACTGCAAAAGCTTAAAATCTCTTTAAAAGTTGCAGATCAATTTATTGCAGAACTTTTATGTATAGTGTTTTTCTGTTGCATGGCTGGTCTATCATATTGTGTATCTATTTGAGTTATTGCAATGGGTCGTATTTGATCAATTTCTGATAAAGAAGAGATCGTTGTCGTATTTGCATCAAGGATACGTTAGAGTAGCCTTGGACAGTTTCATCATTTGGTATTAGAGCTGTAACTGTTTAAGGCTGTCATCAAAAAATGTACTAGCCTTATTTTTTGAATGCATCTATAAAATTGGAATTATGAAGCTTCTTTCTTTAGAGCTAAATTTTTTGAACCCTTATCCTCCACCTTTCCTTCTTCTAATTCCTTATCTTTCTCATCATTGTTACCAACACCTTATTTTACTCTTTTTCTATCTCATCCTCCTTTGTTGGCTCCTTATCCTTTTGATTATTTGATTCTTTAGTGTCCCATTGATCTATGAATACTTATTCCATTTCATCCCATGAAAAACTTACATTTTTTTGTGTTCAAACAAACCAACTCAATGCAAGGCCTTGAGATGAAGGAACAAATGTAATCACTGAAATTATAATTTAAAATAGTTGTTCTTGAATTGGAACCACCATTATCAATACCATCATCTCCAAATAAAAATTGAAACCCCATGATCCATAATTCATTAAAACTAGGGTTTTGAAGCTAAAATAAAATAAATAGATTGTATATATTTTTCTCTCTCAATACTTCATTAAAATGAATAAAATACTCCTCAATTTAAAGTTGTACAAGTCTATTTTACTATAAAATGGTACTTCAATCAGACATTTGACCTGGAAGATATGCACATATAAAG
Source organism: Torreya grandis (assembly GCA_037957365.1). Taxonomy (NCBI): domain Eukaryota; kingdom Viridiplantae; phylum Streptophyta; class Pinopsida; order Cupressales; family Taxaceae; genus Torreya; species Torreya grandis. The sequence goes on from JARHVA010002822.1 coordinate 1,403,394, forward strand.
GCAAAAATCTAGAAAATACTATTTTTTGGGTGATCTTAGAACAACAAATTGAAATTGAGATCTCTCCCTTAATAGTGCTCTAAAGCTAATGAAATTATACTTTTTATAAGCGACTTGAAGTCTATTTCTAAAAAAAAAATCACTTCAATCTGATCCTTAAATTGATCATTATTATTTTTGCATTATAAAGTCATTTGTTTTCCCCTATAAAATTGATAAGGTTAACTTAAAAATGTCATATCTCCTTCAATATTGCTTCAAATCCTTAATGTGAGTATTTTTTAGAAATTTCTTTTTAGCCACACAAAAATAAACTCAATCCAAGCTATATCTGAGGAGAGCGACACTCTACAAGAAATGTGGTTCTTAATTATAAAAAAATAATAAGATCCTTAGTACTGCCACTTCTATCACTACTTTCTAAGTCACCAAGATCTCGATTGGGTGAGATGAGAACATAAAACGAATATCAAATATCCCTAAACTATTGAAGTTACTATGGAACACGACCCTAGAAAGTGTTTTGATACTAAATGTTAAGAACCTCACAACTCACAAACAAAATAATGCAATATATTTTATCAAACCCACCCTTGAGGTAGGTCAACAATGTATAATTCTCCTTATTGGAAGGAAACTACTATACATAATATTTCTATATTGGGATATCAACACATATGATAATATTCAATCCTTCATATGACTCTTTTGCCTATAATATATATAATACTCAACTGCCTATCACTACTATTTCTCTATACATGTGGGATAAATACTTTTATTCTAATTAATTAGTGAGATGACTTACAAAATATATACACCCCAACCTTTATTTATTAACCTAATACATTATAATATCATATTCCTTGTACATGACAATGCCCTACCCTACTCTATATATCTTATTATTCAAGAAGAGGGACTTGTACAAAGTCATACCCTGCACACATGAAGAAGAAAACATGTTGTTGAAGTGTGTTCAGTGTTGATGTAAGGGTGCTCACTAACACCCATTCTGTACATGAAAAGGAAAAAATGGAAAAACACATTGGTATATGTCAAAACTTTAATAATAAATATTTACTTATCACATCATACATACTAAAATGAAATTTAAAAGTTATAATTTTTTAAATAAATATCAAAATGTACTGTAAAGTGTATAGTCTATACATATACGTCAAGGCATATTGACAAGCATCCAATGAGCCTCAATAGCAAAGGAGCCCATTGAAAAGCTCGTATGGAGGGACCTAGGGTGGGCCTATCAGTTTATAGAGGAGGGGTGCCAATTGGAGACAACTATATAGTTGTAGTCCCCCGCTTAACCCCCCCCCCCCCCCCCCCCCCCCCCCCCCCCACAATTTTTCCCTCTACCCTAAGGGCCTATCACTTTATAGAGGAGGCCCCCTCTCTCCCCATCTATTTAGAGGGGGTACTCCCCCGATGAGTGCCAATTGACTATATAATTGTAGTTACCCCCCATAATGTGAGTTTGAGAAGAAGCACGACTTCATCTTTTCCCTCTCTTCGAAGATCTATTGATTTCCCCCGTTCCTTATCTTCAATAATAGGGAACGAAACCCTTTAATCTATAGGGAAAATTCTCTCAGGGATTAGAATGGGTCACTAATCTAACTAGGATTAGAATAACTACTCTAACAATTCAATGCACCATTAGGGATTCTAGGGATTGGGATTGTAATGGGATAAAAACTGGAGAGGATACAAAGAGGATAGTCAATTTGATTCTCAGACCCAACCCATCTAGATCTATATAGACAGGGAAGGCACTTGACTGATGGCCCTATATACCTTTTTGGGCACTCGACTCTCACTATTCTAGGCAATCCCCAACCCCAAGCAACACATATAGATGTTGATCTCGACATCACATCTATATCGAGGCTCTGTATAGGAGCATCTATATATAGTTGGGGAACTACTCTAGATATGCCCGACCCCTATTGATGCATTCCCTCATCGACATTCTATATATATATGGGGAGTTACTTTAAATATAGAGGGGCCCTTTTGAGTTTCTTTGGCCTCCCCCCCTCGAGCATGCTCAATGCATGATTTTCCTTACCATGTACATAGGCCCTCAAAGAATAGATTCAACTCAATTAGAAATGCAATTATGATTCGCATTCACCATACAACACATTACCATGTTCTATTTAAGTTTAAATATAACATTATATATTTTTAATGTACACGTAATACTAAAGGTGAATGTGACTCAACAAAAATTAATTTTCACAAAATAAATAAGTTTCGATAAAATTAGGATGCTTGAATTTCCAAAATTTGAACATCCTGTTAATGTTTATAGGCTCAAAACCAAATTTGTTTTCCCATCTTTTGCAATGCATACGCCACATACATACCTTACTAAGATCTCTTAATTTAATAAAAGGGAAATTCCTTAAAATCTCTTCATCTTAGTAATGAATAATTGTAGAGAAAATATGGATGTGCAATGTTAATTAAGCACGATTGTATAATCTTTATATGTTGAATAGCTGGAAGGTATTCATTTTGTATGTTTGATATCGATAACTTTTTCATATCAAACATTGTCGATAGAAAATGTCAATTAAAATGTATTCATATTTAATATAGATTTTGATTTCTCGACGTTTCACATTCTTACCAAACATTTTCATATATTCATATATATTTTGATGATTAATTATTTTATCGACATTTACTTGTAAAGAAATAATTTCACTACCTATATCGATTGTATTAAGTAAATTTCACTACATATATATAATAAATAAACTCTTCTCCATATATTATTTGTATATATCATAATACTCTTTAACACAACAATTTTCATGCCCTTTAAGACATTTTGGGACAAAACTTACATAAATAATCCAAAAATCAATCACTATCAAGTTTCCCTTCAGAGTGGAATTGTTTATGAAGAATGATAATATATTTCCTTCATCTTCATAAAGGGGCTCCCCTATCATCACCACTCTTTTAATGAATGAAGTGATTACTGGGATAATAATAAACTTTGCATAGAAATTTGATTCTTTCTTTAAACAAATATACCCTGTAACATAGGATATTTTAAATGTTAAACCAATTAATCTAGAAGCCATGTCGGTTTAAGTAATGGCCATAATGGAGTTTTGACAAAAAAAAAAAAAAGAGATAGATCCTATGTATCTTTAGTAATGTGTTTTAAGGTCAATTTCATTCATCAAAATTATAACAATGTAGTCAAGACAATGGAGTTTATTTTAAGGTTTATCTTAGAATAATTTATTAAGGTGCAACATTTGGGTAATTGCCTTAGATTCAATGTATAAGTTGACTTGTGAGGTTACGTTATGTATTTTAATAGAAAAATATGGGTAAAGGAGTGAAATAAATGAAAAATAAAGATTTGGGTATTGGTGGAGAAAAATTATAATGAAAAATAAATTTAAAAAATATTTTATTAATAAAATATATCAAATACATTATCAATAAAATATATTATTATTTTATAATGAATATATAATATATTATAATTATTCAAATTAATTTAAGTATTATCAATTTACATATATAATTATGCACTTAGTATAATTATTTATAATCACAAAGTAAATAAGTAAATATATTTAGATAATAATTATATTGTAAAAATTATAATTAAAAAATTAAAGATTAATTTGAACATTCAAAAAAAAATTATTGATTAAAATATTAATATATAATATGCATAGATTATTATTTTATTAATATATATTTTAAATTTATTTATTTAAAAAATATTGAGTATCTATTTTGAGGTATTTATTTTAGATTTATCATATATCATATATCATATTTATTAATGGATATATTATTTATTTTTATATATTTTTTGTACGCTGATGATAAATAATCTCAATCTAATTATTCCACTATATTAAGATCGATTTTTTTAGAAAAAGAAGATTCCAAACTCCATTATGTCCAAAGATAATATAATTTTTCATTACATTTTTTAAATTAAAATAAAAAAAAACTTTCATATAACAATTAATTGGATATTAAATTTAAAATTGAAACTATCCTATAACACTCAAATAAACATCAATTTTACTTTAATACACTTCATTTTCATCTTATTTACTATTAAATATAATATACTCTACACTCTTTTTCATAGAACTCACCCTTTTTAAGAACCTTCACATTTAAACCCAATTTAACACCTTTCTACAAATATAAAACACCACACATTTTCAACATCACACCTTTTGATGGTACGGTATTTGGATTTTTATTCTTATTTTTTCCTTTGTAAAGTTGAGGAAAATGCGTCATTGGCACCTTATTTGATTTTTTGAAGATTTATTTAATTAAAAGATAACATTGGGACGTTGTGAGAAGCTACCCTTTTAAATTCCAAAATATTAACATGTGAGGGAGCTTATATAAGGATATAAAGGTAAGTTTAGCTTATAAAGAATGAATGAAATATTTTCATAATGAGATTAAGTAGTTTATTAGATTAAAAGTAATAATAGGAATTATTTAATTGAAAATACGTGTTTCAAATACGAGTTTTTAATATTATTGGTAAATATTTTTTCACAATTTTAAATTATGAAGTAGAATGTTTTTAATTGGAGTTATGAATCAATTTAAAATACAAATGAGAGGTCCAAATCCCTCTTACAATCATCACAATAGTCACAAACAGTTCTATAAATATCACCACAGCCATCATGGGCCCCACAAATATCACTGTGGCCATGATGGGGCCCCACATACATCTCCATCAGGCACAACCGGCCTAATATGCAGTTAAGATTTGACTCTGAGTGGGGTTGGACACAACCAAGCCACTTAACCAATTCACCCACATCTCATTCGTAAATGTTGGGGATAAACACTTTTGATATATTAGAGCTATGAACCAGAGTGATGGTGAACCACCTTCTTGAAGTGGGACATGTGGGTGGGATTGGGTTTATAATATCGACCGAGTGATTTACATCTAAAACACCCCATTGTGTTATGCTTGATCCACATGGAAAAGTACGACCCTTACCTCACAACCATCACAATAGTCACGAACAGTCCTACAAATATCACCACAGCCACTACGGACCCTATAAACATCACCACGACCATGACGGGCTCAACAAACATCTCCATTGATCACAATAGGCCTAACATGCAGTTGAGATTTGACTCTTAGTGGGGTTGGACACAACTAAACCACTTAACCAATTTTATCCACATCTCATTCGCAAATGTTGGGTTGTAAACACTTTTAATATATCGGAGCTATGAACTAAAGTGATGGAGAAGCACCTTCCTAAAGTGGAACATGTGGGTGGGCCTGGGTTCGTAATATTTTGCTGAGTGATCCACATCCGAAATACCCCATTGTGTTTTGTTTGATCCACATGGAGAAGTACGACCCCTACCTCAAGGTGTTCATATGGCCACTTATTGAAGGAGTCCTTAGGAGCTCAATGGGAATGGAACTTAGGTTGGTGAGTATAAACTACTTGTACCTCACCAATACACCAAGCCCTTAAGCCCAAAAAAATGTTGGGGGTAAATACTTTTGATATACAAGAGCTACGAACTAGAGTGACGGAGGAACACCTTCTCAAAGTGGGACATGTGAGTGGCCTTGAGTCCATAATATTCATTGAGCGATCCACATTCAAAATGTCCCACTGTGTTTCGTTTGGTCCACATAAAGAAGTGCGACCCCTATCTCAAAGTGTCGACATGGCCACTTATTTGAAATAAGACTCGTTTTATTAGGTTTATGAAATGTTTATTCTATTTTTGATATTAGATCTTCCCTCATGAATTTTAATTTAAAAAATGGTTATTTTATTTATATTTGACTCACCAAATAAAGTGGTTAGATTGTCCACTTTTAACTTGTCATTGTATTTGATTTAGATATGACTATATAATGCACATTCTATGATGTAGTACCATTTTGTCTCCACCAACCCCGTGGTATAAAATACATATGTTCTTTTTTCCCATTCTTCTTTAAGTTTTACCCACTTTCTGGGTTTACATCTATGATGATGCGAGCTAGTTTTAAGTTGAGCTATTAATATTTTTGCCTTCCACTTGATTTATGCACACATACAAGCTTTTTCATTATGATCACATGTGGGAATAAATTTTCTGAGAGTATTCTATTTTTCATCCAAGCTATTTTGTGCACATAGCTACTTGGAATTTTTCTCTCATGTACCTTTTTATTTTCTCACTAGTATTTTGGTACTCTTGTATGCTAATGCGTTATTTTTTAAACCACTTATCACTTTGTTTCGTCCACATATTCTTCCTCTTACTCAACTCTTCCTCCACTACCATTTTGGACCACTAATGAGTCTTTATGATTTTTACCTTCTTTAAATAACTTAATATCTGAATAATAGTTGACGCCTCCAATGAAAAAATATTAGTTTAGCTAATAAATCTCATACAAAATTGATATTTTAATATCAAGGCTGCTTATTCTTAGATGTTTTTGAAATATCTCGATTTGAAATCTAACACATTGTTTCCCCAACCGTTACGTACATAGAGTACCCCGAACAAAGTCTTCTTAATTTTTCAATCTTATAATTCTACATTCTTACATCTATTTTATAGTGATTATAAAGCTTTCCACTGTTTTATACTTCTTTTTGTCTTTTAAATTTTCCAACTATTTTTTAAAACAATCAAATCGAAAATATTTATATTCTTCCACCATTTCTAAAGAACTTCCCTAAAAGAAAATAATTTGCTTATTTTTTATTACAATAAAATAATCATGACTTTGATATTAAAAATTTAAAAGTCAAGTCATTCAATACCAAATTATATTTTATGGTGAAATTATTTTAATTAAATAAAATAAACATTTTTTATCAAAGTTATGAACTATCGTTAAAATACAATTTATGTGAAGCAAAACAACATCCACTAAAATCAACAAAGCACCTTCCACAAGAAAAATAAGGCTTGGTAAAATTGTTTATGAAGAATAATAATTTATTTCCTTCAGCTTCATAAAGTGGCTACTTAGATAATATTATAAGCAATAATGAATTTTGCATAGAAATTTGATTCTTTCTTTTTTTTTTAAAATATATCTTGTAAATATTAAACAAACTGATCTAGAAGCCACATCGGTTTAAATAATGGCCATGATAGATATGTCAATGGAGGTTTGACAGTAAAATAAATGGACCCTGTATATTTTTATTCAAGTGTTTTTAGGGTCAATTTCATTCATCAAAATTACAGCTATTTGGTCAAAAGAGTGTGCTTAGAAAGTTTAGTTGCAATAATTTATTGAGGTGCAAAGGAAATTGTCTTACATGCAATGTCTTAAGACCAAAAATATTGGAGTGTGAAACAACTCAAAATTAAATATTGCTATGGAAAGGAATTACAATTAAAGCTAAATTAAAAGATTAGATTAACAATAAAATAAATTATTATATTGTTATTTTATAATGAATATATATTATATTAATATATTTTTAAAATTAATTTAGGCATAATTATTTATGTATTTAATTATTCGAACTAATATAATTATTTATGATTAGAAAAATATTGAGTATCAATTTTGATGTGTTTAGATTTGCCACATACCATATTTATTAAGGAATCTATTATTTTTATCATCTTTTTTTGTTGACCAATAACATATGGTCTTAATCTAATTACATTATTATTATTGGGTTTGAAAAAAACTTTTTTTGGAAAAAAAGGACTCCAAAGTCCACCTTCTATCCAAGATATCATAATAATTCATTGCCTTCTCCAAACAAGAAGAAAAACTCTCATGTGACAATCAATTAAATATTAAATTTAAAGTTCAAACTACCCTATAACAGTCAAATGAATATCTAATTTAAAACTGACCATTTTATTTTTTTGCTTGAACTCCAATTGAATTATATTAAAAAATTGTAAGGTACAACCAATCATACAAAAAAGTGAGTAGAAGAATTCACACTCCAAAAGTTACATTGACAAAAACTAAGAGATTACATCAGCAACTTAATACAATTAAAAAAAAAATCAACCAAAAAAGTTGGTGAGGGTAAAAAGCTATAAAGCAAATCCACAAAACATAATCCACAATATGAATTCGGAGTTCAATGATGAGGGATGGAGGAGGAGCAAGTGGAGGATCATTGTGCTTACCAACCCACCCTCCTTGGTCCTCAGAAGTTGGTTGCTTTGCAACATTAGGTACAAAAGCTCAATGCTCTTCATCCTTATCCTTATCTTTAGCTTTAGAATTATCCGAATTGGTAGGAAAAATAGAATGTGCAAAGTGTGGAAACTTTCCTTACAGTGGTGCATACCACACAAAGTGGCCAACACCACCCCCTCCACTGTCCCCACCATTACTTACGTTTCTACCATCCCAACCATTACCACTAGCACCTCCATGGCCATAAGCTTGAGGTCCCATAGATGGAAAATGTCTCTAAGAAGAGCCACTACAATGCTAATTGCATGACTATTCCTCCCATAAAACTTGTGCCTATCATCTCATGGGGCAAATCGATGATGGTGAGAGTTTGGAGGGACTCTACTAACCATACAAGGTGTATTGCCCCAATGATAAAACAAGGTCTAGAGATGGGTAAGCTCTAGACACACTTGTTCAGCTTCAACTTGAATCCATAGCATAACATTAGATAACACATTAATCCTATTAGTAGTGGAAAAGAAATCCTCCATCATAGCTTGGTTAAAAATAGCCTCATTTCTACTTTTCCATAATTGAAAGAGAATTTGAAATAAAAAAATATGTCAAATTTATGAATATTTATAGCAATCATGGCTAGTCCCCGAAAAACACCATATTCTAAGTAAACATCTCAAGACATAAGGGTTTGAAGAGGGTATGAATTCACTACCAAATAGACTAAGCAAGCTTACCAAATTAAAAAATATGTTTTCAATATTTTGGATGTTTGCACATAGATCAAATCGAGTGAGCCATACCAAAATGTACCAAGTGAGAGCCAACAAGGAGGCCTTGGTGGAGAATACACCATCAGAAGTATGCTTTGTTTGGTTCGATGATACCTGACCACACACAATCAAATCTTCTTCTCCAAACTTTTTCAGTGGAATTGACCTCCCATTTTAAATTGAGAGTTTCCACAAGAAAAGACTATGGAGAGAGGATTTATAACCCAACCTATGTTTATATGGGTGGAAAGGGGTCTTAACAGACCACTTCCAATCAATCCACCACCTAGATGGGGTTTTCACATCAATCTTGTGGAGATGGATATCAGATTTGGAATTTTGAATTTTTTAGATGGACTCAAGGTCACTAGCTTGTAGTTAAAATTGGTGACATAAGATATTCTATGGAATCCAGTCTCTGGTATGGATACAAAAGAGGTTTGAGATAACTTTGATTCCTTTTCTAAAAATTTGAAGTCTTTTAACTCAGGGCACAAGGGTGAAGGGAACTTCATGATACGTAATAACTGGATACCACCATAGGTAGTAATAGTTAAGAGAAATCCTAGACCGGAGCCCATATTTGTTTGAAATAAAATGTCTTTTGAGAAGTACCCAAGACATCCACATTAATCTTAGCCACAAAGGTATTCACAATGGTGATATGGACTTGAGTAAGTAATATAGTTTAAAGGTTCAAACCCTTCCATGATCCTTTCCCCATGGGTTTACCTTGAGTGATGCAATTCCTACGAAGGATTTTCTATTTTTCATTACCAATTAAAGTACAACTTATCCATTTAACAAAAAAAAATGGCCTTGGATTCAAATATCTAATAGACCAAGTTCTCTCAAGGACCTTAGCTTGTAGCAAATTTTCCAATCTACCCGATGGAATCTTTGATTGCATTTAGAGTTTTCTCACAAAAAAAAATATTTGACCATGGTTACCCTCTATTTGAGTGTCCTTGATTTTCTTTGCTTGAACTTGTAGTTGCTTAGAGAGTCCATGTTGGTGAAGTTATACATGTTGCTTGTTGATAAGTCTAGTTTATGACTCAATTTTGTTAGAATTTATTATCCATTTACTCTAGTTATCATGGAATTTGGTGCTTAGATCTTGACCTTTTGATGACATTTCCTCAAAACCATAAGATATTGGGCATAGGTTATTTACTATAATCTTTAATGACATTGACATGCTATATGAACTATCGATGTTAATTTTACATGTGGTTAATGAATGTTACTCTAAGATAGTTATAAATATGCAATTATTATGCATACTAATATTGTTATGAAGATATAATTAACAACCTATAGTGTTGAGGAAGTTTTGTTAGTTGGTTACTCGCCATCAAAGTCAAACAAGATGGTCGTTCAAATGTCAAATGGAGGGAAGATAACCGCCTTGTAATTGGTCTTAATTACTTGTTGAGCAAATTTAGGAGTTATTATTGTGCTAGATCTATGTTGAAGTGACCATGATTGACCAAATTCCACACATGCATAAACTCGTCTCCACTTTCTATGCTTTCCATAAAGTGGCATCCTCCTATTCTATTGGAGATGACCGACTTGATAGGTAGTCAGTTTTGTAGTTTTCTTTCTATAAATAAGACTCAGATGCTCCTTCTAAGGGGGGGGGGTTGATTGATTGATCTGAGGTTATATTTACATTATTAAGTTTTAGTAATACAGTTAAGTCATATAATTTTACTCATGTTTTCCAACGAATAAAATGAAGTTATAAGTTTGCCAAAAAATGTTGGTCTACCACAATGATTTAACAACTAAGCCCATAAAGCTGTGACTCAGTGATTGGACATCTAACCTGAATAGCTATCTTAATCACTATGAATATGCATTTAACTTGCCAACCTATGGATGTGAACTTGAAATGGGTCAACACAATATGTGCACTAGGAACATCCAGAGTAGCCACATTCACTCTATCGCTATTTATTTTGTCAACAAAAACTTACAAGGAGCTGAGTTTAATTATACAGTGGCAGAAAAGGAAATGTTGGCAGTAATCTATGCCCTCAACAAATTTAGGCACTATGTAATAGGCTATCAAATTTTTGTGCACACATATCATGTAGCTATTAGGTATCTTATGAACAAACTCTTAATATCAGGTAGATTAGCAAGATGGGTGTTGCTAATGCAAGAATTTGACATCAATATTGTGGATAAGCCAGGGAAGGCCAATGTTATTGCAGACTTTCTTTCAAGACTGACTACATCAGAGGATAACCAAGTCATTGATGACATTTTACCTAATGAACATTTGTTTTTAATCACTATGCAAACACCTTGGTATGTTGACACAACCAATTATCTGGTCACAGGGAGCGTCCCTCCTCATTTCTCTCTAAAGGAGAGATAGGTACTCATTGAAAAGTCTTTTCCTTTTTCATGGACTACTGGATGTTTTTTCTACACTAAACCAGACCATGTCATGAGGAGATATGTGCAGGAAGATGAAACATATGACATTTTGCATGCATTCCACAATGAACCATGTGGAGGGCATTTTGCAGCAAAAATGACAAAAATGAAAATTTTGAATATAGGTTATTACTGGCCCACACTCCATAAATATGCAAGAAGATATACAAAGAAATGTGATAGATGCTAGAGGATGGGACTACCAACTAAATTTGATGAGATGCCCCTTTACCCTCAACTTGTGATCACTCCATTTGATAAGTGGGGATTAGATTTTGTAGGACACATTGATCCTCCATCCAATGGAAAGTCATATATCTTAGTATGCACTAATTATGAAACCAAATGGGTAGAAGTTAAGGCCATGAAGCATGTAAGAGATATCAAGGTTGTAGAATTTATTTATGAGGACATTTTCACATGGTATGGAGTTCTAGAGAGTTAGTGACTGATCAAGGAGCTCAATTCACCTCAAACCTAGTTGCAACACTAGTCAATGAGTATAACATAAGGCACATGAAATCTAATCCTTATCACCCTCAGGCCAATGGCCAAGTTGAGGTGACTAATAGGGAAATTGAAGCCATTCTGACCAAAACTATAGCTATCCATAGGAAGGATTGGGAAAATAGGCTGCCAAAAGCTATTTGGGCCTATATGACAACCTGGAAAATAACCACAGGCTTCACCCATTTTGAGTTACTGTATCAAAAAATAGATATGATGCCTATATAATTTGAACATAAGACTCTTCAGACTAAAATATACTTGGGGATTAATATCTCTAAGGCACAAAAGGATAGAATCATGCAGTTCAATGCTTTGGATGAGATGAGGAAAGTGACCTTACATCACACAGAGGTGGTGCAGAATGAAAGAAAAAAGTGGCATGACAAATTCATCAAAGACAAGAAACTCTAACCAAGTGACTAGGCACTACTCTATGACTCAAGGTATCAGGATAATCTAAGGAAGTTGCAGACAAGGTGGCTAGGATCATATGAGGTTGCTAAAGTTTTCTCTAATGGCATTGTTCAAATTACAACCATTGACCCTGTTAGTCCATGGTCATCACCTCATGTTGTATCACAAGCCAACTTCAAAGGAAGAATTCTTGAAACAATTCAATTAGCATGCAACTCCTAAATTCCTCCAGCTGAAGGTAGTGGACCTAGTGTCCCTACTTCTGGCTAACCAAGGTATGGCACTTGTCATAATAAAGACTTCCATTTTTGTGGGGGTCCACTTCTTCATCCATCCACCCATCCATATCCATCATTATCTCTTCCATTCCATTGCCATGATCTCACTTCATTCCACCTCACTTTCTTCCACTCCACTTTCATTCGTTGCTCAATAAAATTCTTAAAAGGTGATTAGTACTTTCTCCATGATTTTTACAATTGATCTTACACACATCAAGGTATGTGCACATTAATGTGTTATATCTTACTTATATTTTAGTACATTCATTTAATTATTGAAAATTGATGTCAATGTTCTCCATAACATGTAATTATTCCCTACCCCATCCAATCACACATTACCATTCCACATGTGTGGACACATGCTCAAATTTTGGTTGGGGAGGGAGTGTGAATATGATGTCCACGTGTCAGTCCATGTACTTTATGCTAGCATGTCAATAAATTTTAAAATTGAGTTGATTTGAATTTTGAGTGAGATGATGGCTCACAAGTGTGAAGTGGTAGCCTTTATTGATTACTCCTTACTGCCTTTACTACTCTTGTCATAATCTTGAGTTCCCAAATAAGAAAAATTTAGATGACATTGGTGAGAGAAAATTTAGCAGTGTTGCAAAAATAAAAACTTTGTAGAGTGATTATTTTTAGACATCTAAAACAATGGGAGGTGGATTAATTTGAAATAAACCCATGGTTCATGATGTATTACTATAGAATGCACCTAGCCAAGCCGAGTTTATAAATTGCAGGTGGTTAGATTATTTCTTGAAGCTAAATGGTTTCAATGAAGATGTATTGGAATTTGCCCAGACATTATTTGAAAGTTAGGTCACGGTAAAAGGGTTAGAGGTATCAACTACTAAATAAAGGATTGTAGAAGTTATGGGGTTGCCTATCGATGGTGATAATTACCCTGTTACCAGAGATGCCAGGTCAGCTAGGGTTAAATTTACAAAATATGGCGACCCTCCACAAATTGTAGACAAATAGGGAGCCAAGAGAACCTCTCTACCTGAGCCATGGAAGCAAGTAGCTATTCATGTTGTGAGGTACATTAATTGTGAAGGTCTTCAGTTGAATATTTATTCTATGCATTTCAAACTACTAAATCATATGAGGCATGGGAGAAGAATGAATGTGCCAAACATGCTATACCACATTCTCTCAATAATGGTGATCAAAACCCAAAAAGGTATGGCTAATTATATTTCCCAAAATTGTTTGATCAAATTGTTAATTGAAAAGTCTCTGCATGATGTGTCTGATATGATTTGGGAAGAATTCTTAAATATTTATCAAATTAGACCAAAGAATTTATGACCTATGGTTATGCCTCAACCTCGTAGGACTAGGAGAAGAGTGAGTTCTGTTGAAGCTACTCTGAGAACCTCAACTTCTGATGCAAACCCTCCTACAACTGAATAAGCTATTGAGATTAGTCCCTCTAAGGTAGAGCATTCAGAGAAAGAGAATTCTTCTTTAGATTTTGATGATGATGTTCCTGTAAGAAACCTAATTCAAACTATGGCACATAAGAAAAAGGTATAAATAAGAAAGGGTAAGGCTAAAAAGCAAACTGGAGGAAAGAGAGAGCCAGGCTCTAAGAAATGGAAGGTTGACAGTGTTCTTCCTGTAGCCAAAGAAAAACATGAGAGCCCTCCTTGAAAATCAAGACCTGATGAGCCAACCTTTGGTGTGCCTCCACATAAAATCCCTAGGGCTGAAGGAACGTCACCAGAAGATACAGAGGCTCTAATGGGGCATGAGAATGATGAAGAAAAGGATATTGAGGAGGAAACATATGTAACATTGGCAAACCTTGATATTGCCATTGAACAAATTGAGATAATCAGGAGTTCCTACAGCAAGAAACCCTATAGCTTGAATTGGCTGAACATTTAGAAACCATGTAGTTAGGGGCATGAAGATAATCAAGATTTCTTACAGCAAGAAACCCTACAGCTTGAATTGGCTGAACATTTAGGAACCATGTAGTCAGTGCTATGTGAAGAGAAACCATCACTGCCAAGAAAACTATTGGTAGGAATACACAGACCCCTTGAATTTTTAATGTATATGGTAGCTATGAATTTATGGAATGAAATGTAGATGAGAGAAGAAGAATGGAAAATGGAAAAATGCAGGTTGAAGAAAGAAATTCAAAAGAAAGATGAAGAACTTGAAGATAAAAATGCATAAATTACAACTTTAAAGGAGAGAGTGAATAATATGGCAGCCTTAGTGCCTCAGGTATTAGAGTGTAGGACTCCTCTAAGGGTCTATGCTCTGTATTTAAAGGAGAAGTTTCTTTATTTTAAAATAGCAAGGATTATTTTAGGTTTGAATCCTTCCATTGAGTCTCCTCTTGAACTTTTCAATGCTTATCAGTTTGCTCCTCTTGAAATGAAGAATTTATTATGTGAATTTTATTTACATAATTATGTTGTGTTCCAAGATCATGAGTGAAATCCCTTGTTGTATGTTGGGGATGTTCAATTAAGGGCATTTATGTCTTGGATACAAAATGAGATTAGTTGGGGACAACAGTTTAGGGCTTATAAGTAAATAGAATTCAACACTCCCCTACCCATTAGAGCTAAATCTAGAAATCCAAGAAGCATTTTGAATTATTGGCATAGAATACTTTATAGACCAAGCTATGGAAACATAATCTTGCCTGAGAGAGAAGCAACTTCTAGAGAAAATGAGAAGGTTGCAAACACTATAGGAGAATTTTTAAAGGGACACTTGACACAAAGGCAGACTAGTTTGTCTGATGAACTAAAACAAGCAAAGCTTCACTCTTTACAGAACTATGATGTAGCATGTAAAAGAGTGGATAAATATATATAGATTGGGAGGACAAAGGGGCAATTTTGGCTTCCTTTAATTTTCCAACCACCAATCTTATTGTGGCCTATGCCAAATTATAGGTACTATTAGTATGATAAAGCTAAAGAGAGACAAAGATGGAATAGGTTGGATAGACAACAAGGGTTCTATTGGGATCCTAACTCACACATTGTAGAAACTGATATAGGATAGCTGCCAGTTGCTAATTTTAGGGCATTGACCAAATAGAAGAACAACCCTTCCTATTCTAGAGGAACAACAAAGTCTTAGGTTGGGGAGAGTGATGAGTCTAGTTTATGATTCAATTTTGTTAGACTTTATTATCCATTTATTGTAGTTATCATGGACTTTGGTACTTAGATCTTGACCTTTTCATGACATTTTGTCAAAACCATAAGATATTTGGCAGAGGTTATTTCCTATAATCTTTAATGACATTGACATGCTATACGAACTATCGATGTTAATTTTACATGTGGTCAATGAATGTTACTCTAAGATAGTTATAGATATGCAATTATTATGCGTACTAATATTGTTTTGTAGATATAATTAGTAGCCTGTAAAGTTGAGGAAGATTTTGTTAGTTGGTTACTCACCATCAAAGTCAAACAAGGTGGTCATTCAAATGTCAAATGGAGAGAAGATAACCACCTTGTAACTGGTCTTAATTACTTGTTAAGAAAATTTAGGAGTTACTATTGTGCTAGATTTGCATTGAAGCGACCATGCTTGACCAAATTCCACACATGTATAACCTCCTCTCCACTTTCTATGCTTTTCATAAAGTGGTGTCCTCCTATTCTTTTGGAGTTGACTGCCTTGCTAAGTAGTCAATTTTGTATTTTTATTTCTATAAATAAGATTCAGATGCTCCTTCTAAGGGGGGGATTGATTGATTTGAGGTTGTATTTGCATTATTAAGTTTCAACAATACAGTTAATTCATTTAGTTGTACTCATGTTTTCCAACGAATAAAATGAAGTTATAAGTTTGCATCTTTGAGTTTACATTTGTCTTAAATAATAGTCATCCAAGGGGGCCCTCTTGGTGAGCATTCCATCCTTTAGTTTAGTTGTTATTCTTTGTTAAGCAAGTAGTTAAATCTAGCATTGAATGCTCCTGCAGCCATTAGAATTTCATTCTGTGTCGGTTCCTATAGCCAAAGTAGATAGAGTACTTTCTTGTTTTTTTGCACAAATTTTCATTTTTTTTCATGCACCTCAGTGTAGCATAATTATTGGTTGATGTTCAACATTTATGTTATTTCTTTCTAAGTAGTTTATTTTCAACATTATGTCTTTCTTAGTGATAGAGTGAATGTGGCTACTCTGGAAGTTCCTAGTGCACATAATGTGTTGACTCATTTCAAGTTCACGTCCATGGGTTGACAAGTTAAATTCATCTTCATAGTGATTAAGACAACTGTTCGGGTTAGATGTCCAATCTCTAAGTCACAACGTTATGGGCGTAGTTATTAAATCATTGTGGGAGATCGACACTTATGTTTACAAATATAATAACCTTATTTTTTTGAATGCATCTATAAATTGGGAAGCATCATCCCCAACATCAATGCCATCATCTCCAAATAAAAATTGAAACTCCATGACCCATGATTTATAAAAATTGGGGTTTTGAGGCTGAAAAATAAATATTAAATTGTAGAGTTTTCTCTCTCTCAATACTTAATAAAAATGATCAAAATATACCTCAATTTAAAGTTGTACAAGTCTATTTTATTATAAAAATGTTACCTTAATTGGATGTCTAACCTAGAAGATATGCACATATGAAGGCACAAATCTAAAAAATATTATTTTTTGGGCGATCTTAGAATAACAAATTACAATTGAGATCTCTCCCTTAATAATGCTTCAAAGTTGCTGAAATTGTACTTTTTAGAAGCAACTTGAAGTCTACTTTAAAACAAACAAAACATTTCAATCTAATCCTTAAGTAGATCATTATTATATTTTCACTATATGGTCATTTTTCCTCCTATAGAACCAATAGGATCAACTTAAAAATGGCATATATCTTCTAATATTGATCCAAATCCTTAGTGTGAGCAATTTTTAGAAATCTCTTTTTAGCCACACAAATATAACCTCAATCCAAGCTCTATGTGAGGAGAGTGACACTCTACAAGAAATGCAGTCCTTATTTATTAAAAAATATCAAGATCCTTAGTACTACCACTTCTATTACTGCTTTTTGATCACCAAGATCTCAATTAGGTGAGATGAGAGTATAAAACAAACATAAAAAACCCCTAAACTATTGAAGTCATTGTGGAACACGATATGAGAAAGTTTTTTGATACCAAATGTTAAGAACCTCATAACTCACATATAAAATAATTTAATATATATCAAACCCACACTTGAGGTAAGTCAACATTGTACAATTTTTCTTATTGGAAGGAAACTACTATACATAATATTTCTATATTGAGATGTCAACACATATGATAATCTTCACTCTTTCACGTGACTCTTTTGCCTATAATATGTAATACTCAACCACCTATCACTGCTACTTCTCTATACATGTGAGATAACTAATTTTATTATAATTAATTAGTGAGATGAATTACAAAATATATACACCCAAACCTTTATTTATTAACCTAATACACTATAATATCATATTCCCTAATACATGACAATGCCTTACCTTACTCTATATATCTTATTATTCGAGAAGAGGGACTTATACAGAGTTTGTTGAAGTGCGCCTAGTGGTTATGTAAGGGTACTCACTAACACCCTTTCTACACATGAAAATAAAAATAGAAGTGCACACTAGTAAATGTCATAATTTTAATAATACTTTTTTACTTATCACATCATACACACTAAAATGAATTTAAAAGTTATATTTTATTAAACAAATACCAAAATGTACAGTCTGTACATATACATCAAGGCATACTGATAGGCATCTAGGGGAGCCTCGGTAGTAGAGGAGCTTGTTGGAAAGCTCGTACAGAGGGACCTAGGGTGCCCTCGAGCATATTCAATGCATGGTTTTCCTTACCATGTGTGCAGGCACTCAAAGAAGAGATTCAACTCAATTAGAAATGCAATTATGATTTCACATTCACCATACAACACATTACCATGTTATATTTAAGTTTAAATATAATGTTCTATTTATTTTACGTACACGTAATACCAAACGTGAATGTGAATCAACAAAAAATATTTTTCACAAATTAAATAAGTTTCTATAAAACTAGGCTGCCCAAATTTCTAAAATTCAAACATCTTTTTGATGTCTAGAAGCTCAAAACCAGATTTATTTTCTCATCTTTTACAATGCATATGTTACATACACACCTTACTAAGACATCTTAATTTAATAAAATGGAATTTTTTTAAAACTCTTCATCTTAATAATGAATAATTGTAGAGAAAATCTCGATGCACAATGCTAATTAAGTATGATTCTAATATCTTTATATGTTGAATAAATTGAAGGTATTGATTATGTATGTTTAATATCGATAACTTTTTAATATAAAACATCGTCAATAGAAAATGTCAATTAAAATGCATTCATATTTAATATGTATTTCGATCTATTGACATTTCACATTTCTACCAAACTTTATTATGAATTCATCTAAATATATATTTAAAAATATATTTATTGACAGTTAAATATATTATTAACATCTATTTATGATGAATAAATTTAACTATTTATATTAACCATATTAAATAAAGTTAACGACATACATACATACATACATACATACATACATACATACATACATACATACATACATACATACATACATACATACATACATACATACATACATACATACATATCCTTAAACATGTATTGTTTAAATGTATCATAATACTCTTAACACAAGAATATTCATGTCTTTAAGACACATGAGGACAAAACTTATATAAAAAATCCAAAAATCCATCAATATCAAGTTACCCTTTACCCTTTAGGGTGAAATTGTTTATGAAAGAATGATAATATATTTCCTTCATCTTCATAAAGGGGCTCCCCTCTCACCACCACTCTTTTAATGAATGAAGTGGTTTGATATGATAGTAATAATGAACTTTGCATAGAAATTTTATTATTTTTGCATATAAATTCGATTCTTTCTTTAAACAAATATATCTTGTAGCATAGGGCATTTTAAATATTAAACCAATTAATCTAGAAGCCATGTCGGTTTAAATAATGGCCATAGTGGAGTTTTGACAATAAAAGAGATGTATCCTATGTATCTTTAGGATAATGTGTTTTAAGGTCAATTTCATTCATCAAAATTATAACAATGTGGTCAAGACAATGTGCTCAAAAAGTTTATTTTAAGGTTTATCTTGGAATAATTTATTAAGGTGCAACATTTGGGTAATTGCCTTACATTCAATGTATAAGTTGACTTTTGAGGTTATTTTCTGCATTTTAATTAGGACTTTAAAAGCAAAAATATTGGAGGAGTGTGAAACAATTGAAAAATAAAGGTTTGGGTAATTGTGGAGAGGAGTTATAATGAAAGATAAATTTAAAAAATATTTTATTGATAAAATATATTAAATAGATTATCAATAAAATATGTTATTATGTGATAATGTATTATTATTTTATAATGAATATATGGTATATTAATATAATTATTTTATAAATCATTTTAAGTATATAATTTTTTTGTTTTTCTGATAGGGATTTTGTTTTTAATTTTGGATCTTGGTTTTTTAAGAATTTTGGTTTTTATTGGTGTTTTTGGTCTCTTTTCTTTGATTCGGATAAGTCTTAGGTTTTAGTGGTTTTGCTATGGACTCTGTTGTATAACCATCCACCAGTTTTACATAACGATAAATTCATTAAGATATTGGTGGATCAGGTTAGCTCATTTGTAAGCATCGATGCCTCTTCCTTGAATCTCAAGTGTGTAAGATCCTATGCCATCATCGACCTTTCCAAATACCTCTTCCATTTGATGAACCTACTCTCTTTGTGCAGGTCATGGACTCAATTCCTCAACTATGAAGGTCCCCTTCTTTTGTTTCCATTGTAATCTTCCTAGGCATCAAATCAATGGGTGTCCTTCTACTCTTCGGTCCTCTCAAGTTTGGTAGAAGAAAGTTGGACCTCCTGATTAAGAATTATTTCGATGCAATCATGATAAATTCTTTCTTCCTCCTTTTTATTGGAAGGATCCTGGGGAGGCCTATTTGAAGAGGTGTCTTTATCTAGTCTGCAATCTTCTCTTTTACAGGTGTCTTCTTCCTCCCCTCTTGAACTTCTTCCCTCTACAGTTGTGAAAGACACTTCGAAAAGGTTTGGTCATGGTTTAGATGTGGAACAATCAAGTGTTGATGTGGTGAATTTGTCCATCCCCCTCCCCTTTCCCCTGCTTTTGTCTGTCATGTTAAGTCCTTTGTCCCTTCCTTCTATTCTTGGGCTACTCCCTTCTTGCTACCCTCCCCCCCAGTGTCTTCTCCTTCTTGTTGATGTCCTTTTGTGTATGCACGCTAGGAAACTCAAAGTAGATGTAGGTTCCAATGCTAAGAAGAAAGGTAGATGTTCAGAGATTGAAAGGCTGAGGTTAGATATGGAAGAAATGGTCAGAGAAGGATCCCAATGGAAAATAAAGGGTCTTATATCAAGGTGTGAGAGAAGACAAGCCCTCGCTTGTGGTTGAGGGATGTATCACCCTAGATTGGTATCCTTTCGGTTGGCTTTATCTATTATTATGACTTTATGATCTTCTCATCGATTACATCAAAGTCTCACTGTATGATTTGGTCTTCTTTCTTGGGTTTATTATTGCCAATTGGCAACAGTTTGGTCCCTTATTGTCTTGCATTGTTTTTCCTTATTGTTGTAGTGTTTTTCCTACGATTGGAGTTTTGTCATCTTTGGGGTTTTTATTTTATTAGTCTTTTTCACTTCTTCACTTTGTCGAGGACTGGGTCCCCTCTTGTGTCCCAGTGTCAGTTCATAGCGTTGGTCAAAAGTGTTTTACCTATCAAATAAAAAATTTAGGTATATAATCATTCACTTAGTACAATCATTTATGATTACAAAGTAAGCAATTAAATATATTTAGATAGTAATTATATTGTAAAAATTATACACAAAGACTAAAGATTATTTTTAACATTCACAAATAAATTATTGACTAAATATTATTATATAATATGTATAGATTATTATTTTATTAGTGTATATATTTTAAATATATTTATTTAAAAAATATTGAGTATCGATTTTGAGGTGTTTACTTTAGATTTATCATATATCATTTTTTTTGTTGTAGAAAATATCTTAGAGAGATGCTACATTCAGGTGAGACCCAAGGAGACAAGGGTATCTCTTCCATCAAAATCATTCAGGACTTGCACTTGGCTTTCCCCCTTTGACATGCTCAAGAGCACGCCTAACCTTAAGAAGATCAATCAATAGGCTATGCATGTACCAGCTAGAAACCAACAAAACTGATGACTTAAGGTGCATGCAAACAACTAAGGTCAAAGAAATAACTAACACACAACCAACTTGACCAAATTTGGAAGCTAATTATCCAACGTCATTAAGAAAGGAGAGGAGGCTATAATCCCTCCAAAATAAAGCCATAGAGCAACAACTGCCATCATAAAGAAGAGAGAAGCCAAAATAGATCCACTTAGCTACAAATAGGAGTAGCTGTTTGATTATCATCTAAGGCAAGTATGAGAAAAATTGATTCTCTAAGATGAGATGGCCACCATAAGGTAGGAAGACCATAACCTTTCATGTTGGAGTGGTCAAGAGCCCAGTTGGAGAGAGCATCAACCACCTTGTTATACTACCTGCGAGTGTACATGAATTATACTCTATCGACAAATATATATAGTGCACTGATGATAAATGATCTCAATTGAACTACACCACTACATTGGGATCAAAAAAATCTTTTTGTTAAAAAAGGACTCTAGACTCCACCATATACTCAAATATATCATAAGTTTTCATTGCATTCTCCAAACAAGGAAAAAACTCTCATGTGATAATTAATTCGATATCAAATTTAAAGTTGCAACTATCCTATGATACTCGAATATCAAATTTAAAATTAACTATTTTATTGACATTTCACTTTAGTACACTTATCAAAATAAATTAAAATGTCTTAAAACTGCTAAATATATATACTCTACACTTTTTCCATGGAACTCATCCCTTTTAAGAACCTTCACATTTAAGCCCACTTTAAAAAGTACATGGTCACATGATGAGCCTCAACACCTCATAAATATATCTCTACAATATAAAACACCACACCTTTTGATGAGGAAAATATCTTATTAGTATTGGTATTTGGATTTGGATTTTTGCTTTTGTTTTGGTATTGGTATTCAAATATCTAATAAACCAAGTTCTCTCAGGGACCTTGGCTTGTAGAAAACATTCCAAGCTACCACCCAATGGAATTCTCAACTGCATTCGAAGTTTTTCTATGGAAAATATCTTAAAACATTTTCCAATTTAGTATCTCAAAAAGAGGAGTAGTAAACATGAGTGGCCACCAAAACCTTAGAGCAACTTTAGAATTTTCCCACTAGTGAGAGTGGTTCGGATATCTAATAAGAATATTGTTTTTCCACCCTTTGCACCACATACTGCCATAGATTATATGGAAAGGATTAAAATGAAAATGGGTTGCTTAAAATTTATACTGCTTTCTAAGTTGAATCCAATTTCACTTATACTAAAATAACCAAGTCGTAAAGGAAGTGAGGGACTATCTCTAACATTGGGATTTTTTCTTTTGAATGGATGAACCATAAGCCAAATAAAACACTTTAAGGCATTCCATATCATTTCATATGGATTGATCCTCTTCGACTAGTGTAAGGAAGGAATTATTAGCAAAGTTCCCATTAAAATAAAGTGCATAAGCAAGCGAGTAGCCTTGATGAATAGAGCAAAAGAGACTAAATGGGTTAGATTGAACAAAATTAAAGGTAATGTAGGAAGATGCATATTGAGAAAAACATTTGAACTATGTTGAAAAACATGGGGCACAACCCTAAGGTTTATAGCATAGCCAAAATGAAAGGCCATTTAATTTAGTCATAAGTTTTTTCAAAATAAATTCTGATGAATAGAGCCTTTTCGTAGGGACTCTAGGCCTTTTCCGTGTCTTCCCAAACAAAAATGATGTTGTCCGAAATGTATCTTTTGAAAATAAATCTCGTTTACTCAAGGATAAAAATGATGGGAAGAAGATATCTAAACTAAAGATCAATAGCTTTAGTAATAATCTTATAAAAAACATTATGCAAAGCAATAAAACACCACCTAGTATGAGCTCCAAAGCCCCTAAATTGGGAATGAATTTAATATTACCTTAATTAATGATCTTGCCAAGTGATTAGGTATTGTAAATGTTAAACAAACTAATCTAACAGCCACGTTGGTTTAAATAATGGCCATGAAAGATATGTAAAACGTGTATTTGTATTCATGTGTTTTAGGGTCAATTTCATTCATCCAAATTATAACAATTTGGTCAAAACAATGTGTTAATTTATTTTAGTATTTATCTTGCAATAAGTTAATTTGGTCCCTTGCCTTACATCCAATTTATCGAGATAAAAAATATTGGAGTGTGAAACAATTCAAAATTAAATATTTGAGTAGTTATGAAGAGGAATTACAATTAAAGCCAAATTAAAAAACTGGATTAACAATAAAATAAATTATTATATTGTTATTTTATAATAAATATATATTATATTTGTATATTGTTTAAATTAATTTAAGTATAACTATTTAGGTATTTAATTATTCGAATTAGTAGAATTATTCATAATTATAAAATAAATAATTAATTATATTTATGTAGAAATAATAATATAAAATTATACATAAATATTAAAGATTATTTGTAATATCTGAGAATAAATTATTGAATTGAAGCAATTTCATTTAATATGTATATATTAGTATATATATCTTAAATATATTGATTTGAGAAACATTAAGTATTAATTTTGAGGTGTTTATTTTTGATTTATCAAATATCACACTTTTTAACAAATCTATTATTTTTATTGTAATTTTTTTGTTGACTAATGATATATGATCTTAATCTAACTACATTTCTATGTTGGATTTTTTTTTAAAAAAAAAAATGAGAAAAAGACTCCAAAGTCCACCATATGCCCAAGATATCATAATTTTTCGTGGCCTTCTCCAAACAAGATTAAAAAATATCTTGTAACAATCAATCGGATATTAAATTTAAAGTTGAAACTTCTTTATGACAGTCAAATGAATACCAAATTTAAAACTAACGATTTTATTTTTTGATTGAAATCCAATTGAATTATATTAAAAAATATAAGGTACAACTAATCATACAAAAAACTGAGTGGAAGAATTCACTCTAAGAGTTACATTGATAGAAAGTGAGAGATTACATCGATAGTATAATACAATTCAAAAAATTTAAACTTTTCAACCAAAAAAGGTGTTGAGGTCAAAGAGCTATAGAGTAGATCCATAAAGCATAATTTTTATTAGGCAATAGGAGCAACAGTGAAGGATGGAGGATCATTTCACTTGTTAGCCCACATTCCCTAGTCCCCATAAGTTGCTGGGTCTACAACATCAGGTACAAAAACTCAACCATCTCCATCATTATATTTATATTTATATTTATAATTATCTAAATTGGTAGGAAAAATAGAAAGGGTCAAGTGTGGAAACTTCCCTTGCGGTGGTGCTCACCACCATGGTGGCCAACACTACCCCCTCCACCATCCCCACCATTACCTTTATTTCTACTATCCCAACCACTACCACTAGCACATCCATGGCTACAATCTTGAGGTCCCATAGATGGGAAATGTCTTTGGGGAGAGCCACTATGGAACCAACTATGTGACTATTTATCCCCTGAGATCTGTGCCTACAATCCCATAGGATGATCAATGATAGTGAGAGTTCAGAGGGACCTTGCTAACCACACAAGGGATGCTACCCTAATGATCAAGAAAGGTCTAAATATGGGTGAGCTCTAGACACACTTGCTCAGCATGAACTTGAATCCATAACATATCATTAGATGACACATTAATCTTGTTAGTATTGGAAAATAAATGCTCCAACATACTTTGGTTAAAAATAACCTCATTTATACTTTTCCATAATTGAAAGAGAATTTTATCTCAAAAAATATGTCAAATTTATGAACTTTAATAGGAATCTTGATTTATTACCCTAAGAACACCAGCTTCCAAGTAAACATATTAGGACATAAGGATTGGAAGAGGGTATGAATCCAATGCCAAACAGACTGATAAAACTTACAAAACTAAAAAATATGTTTCAAAGATTTTGTATGTTTACACACAGAGCAAACTCGATGAGCCATACCAAGGTGTGTCAAGCAAGAGCCAACATGGAGGCCTTGGTGGAAAATACACCATAAGTATGTTATTTTTGGCTTGATGATAGTTGACCACACATTATCAAATATTCTTCTCTAAACTTTTTCAGTGGAATTGATCTTCTATTTTAAATTGAGAGTTTCCACAAGAAGAGAATACAGAGAGAGGATTTGATAACCTAACCAAGGTTTATACTGGTGAAAAGGGGTATCAACATGTCACTTCCAATCAATGTACCACCTAGATGAAGTTTTCATGTTAATTTTATGGATATGGATATTAAATATGGCATTTTGAATTTTTGAGATGGACTCATGGTCACTAGCTTGTAGCTGAAACTAGTTGCATAAGATATTCTAAGGAACCCAGTCTATGGTATGGTTATATTATAGGTTTAAGATCATTTTGATTCCTTTTCTAAAAAACTAAAGAATTTTAACCTAGGGCACAAAGTCAAAGGGAGCTTCATGATACGTAAGAACTGGAGACCACCATAGGGAGTGAGAATTGTGAGAAATCCCATACTGAAGCCCATCTCTATCACAAATCAAATGTCTTTTAAGAAGCTCTCAAAGCATCCAAATAATCTTAGCCATAAAGGTACTCACAATAGTGATAGGGACATGAGCGAGCAATAGAGTTTGAAGGTTCAAACCCTCCCATGATATTTTACCCATGGGGATACCTTGAGTGATGTGATTCTTAAGAAGGATTTTCTAGTTTTCATTACCATCCAAAGCATAAATGATCTATTTAACACAAAAATCATGGCCTTAGATTCATATATATAATAGATCAAATTATCTTAGGGACCTTGGCTTGGAGCAAAAATTCCAAACTACTCGATGGAATCCTTGACTATCTTTAGAGTTTTCCCACATAAAACATCTCAAAACATTTTCTAATTTAGCATAGGTAGCCTTAGAGGGAGCCCAACAAGAGGAATAATAAGCATGAGTGGGCACTAAAACTTTATAGAAAATTTGGAATTTTCTTACTAGTGAGATTGGTTTGGATATCTAGTAATAATATTTGTTTTCCACCCTTTCCACCACACACTACCACATATTAAATGGAGAGGCTTGAAAGGCAAATGGGATGCCTTAAAATTTCAACTGCTCTCCTAGTTGAATCCAATTCCACTTGTATTAAAATAACCAAGTAGGAAAGTGAGAGAGGGTCTGGTTATAACATTGGGATTTTCCTTTGTATGGAAGATCCAAAATCCAAACAAAACACTTCAATGCATTCCATAGTATTTGATATGGACTGATCCTCTTCTACTAGTATAAGTAAGGAATCATTATCAAAGTTCCCAATAACATAAAATGTAGGAGCATACGATCAACCTTGATGAATAGACTAGAAGATACCAAATGGGTTAGATTAAATCAAATTAAAGGTAATATAGATGCATGAATCTTAAAAAAAAAAATTGAATTGTGTTGAAAAACATGCGGCCAAACCCTAAGGTTTGTAGCATAGCTAAAATGATGTTAGTGTAGGGTGTTTATGTTTCTCATATTTATTATATTTTGGATTATTTCCTACACATGCCACATGGGTTATTATACTTCACTTGGAGTTTCCCTACACTTGTGGGATATGCTTGCTTAGGTGTACATTGTCATAGGACTTACATGTTTGACTCATTATTAGCTAGATAGAGTTACTCTTGACCGACTATTTTAGGTATGGGAGTTACACTCTATTCTTAACATATTTAACCTATTTTCATGGGGGAGTTACACATTTCACTCCCTATTTGTACATCTGAGATATTTATCTATTCATGAGGGGAGTGTGGATCGATTCAAACTTGTGTAATAAGCTTTTGTTTCTTGCTCACAACAATGCTTATGCTTGTGTTTGTCTCTTTTTTGTGAACCGTGCATTCATTTAATCTAGAGATCCTAGATAATACTCCATTATGTTATTAGAGCACCATTCTGGTATATAAATGGCATTGTATTTGTTGTTAGCTATTTAAAAAATGTTTTTTATTATATTAATATTTTTCAAATCTATTAGAACATTAGATATTTTTGAGCTCTATTGTGTTAGAGTTTCAAAATTTTTGAGGAAGGTTGGGATCTCTTTTTTAATGCAGGTCTATTCTAGAACTATGACATTATTAAGAATAGGATCTCACATTAAACCAAATCTCATGGTTTCCAAGAGGGCATTTTATACCCATCATGTCTTGCTTTAGCTTGGTCACGACCTGATTAGAGTGAGTTTCAACCTAGAATAGTTGCCATTGATGGTGTTCTAACCTGAAAGGGACTTCCAACCCTCTCACACCATTGGAAATTATTTACATAGCCTACTACGAGATTTCATCCATTCAAACCCCCTTGATCCAAACTTCCATAGCTCTCAAAGGGATATTTGGTCCTCACATGACCTACTGAAGCTCCCATGACATGCAAAGGGAAAAAATAGTCCTTACATAGCCTATGATCTCTGTTTGATAGCATTTTGATCTTATTTTAGCCTACAACATGCTCATGATCTCATTCTGATGGAAAATTTATCTT
Source organism: Torreya grandis (assembly GCA_037957365.1). NCBI lineage: Eukaryota > Viridiplantae > Streptophyta > Pinopsida > Cupressales > Taxaceae > Torreya > Torreya grandis. The sequence continues at coordinate 1,431,837 of JARHVA010002822.1, forward strand.
CCTATAGTCTATAAGGCATTCATGTTCTCCATTTGAATGTGTTTTGATCTTCTCACAACCTAAAAAATGAGCTTCCATGGCCAAAAACATTTTATATAGTCATCCCATGGCATATAACTATTTCAAAAAGTCTAGGGATCTCTTATGCCTAGCCATTAAAGATCAAAACTACCATATGTTGCTCTTGGTGAAGAAAAATGTGATCCACAGTCTGGTTTCTCTCATGGTAATGCCTTAGCTTCTCTATTGCAAAGCTAAGTCTAGTAATCTTTATTCTGTTCTAAAAATAACTATTTGATTAATTATTGTTTAAAAAATAGCTTGTTCTTTATTTTACCCCTCAAAGTGGAAGTTCTTCATTGAGTTGTGCATGTAGAGGTGCATAGAGATATTGGGTAAGACTTGAAAATTGATTTGTAGATGTCATTGCTTCAATTCCATCCCTTGTATGTAAGGCTATATCTGATTTTTAGTCATTCACTAAGATTTCACATGATATTGCTTCCATTCCATCACATGACATGCACTAAGATTCCACCTATACTTATTACTACTTTAGAGTTCAGTGTTGCTTCATCGAGAGATTCTAATGATTCTTCGAAACATGACATTTTATGAGATGTGCAGTGTAAGTACATGACATGCACTAAGATTCCACCTATACATATTGCTACTACAAAGTTCATAGTTACTCCTTCGAGAGCTTCTAGTGATTATTTACAATATGATTATAAATGTCTTATGGATTCACCTTATTAGAACACTTTTATACTAGACATATCTCATTTGTTTATAGAGTCTCATAAATTGGATCTAGATGATACCATTAAGGACATTTATATTCTCTTTGATGACATCTTTGATGGAGTTGCATCTTCTTCCCTGGATGTAATGAGGGTACTTATAAACCCTCATGCTCTCTCTCCTTCATTTTATGATTCCTTATTTCCATATTATATAGTTAGGCTTGGGATTCCTAATCAAAGTTTGGCACATTCAAACAAGATCTTGGAGACATTTGAGCATTTTATAGAGATTTACATCCTCATTTATATGCATTTCACTTGAGTGGGAATTCAGTAGTTTGATAGCTTGAGGTCTCTTTATTCCAAAATGAAGAGACACCATTTATTTTAGAGGGACCTACTACAACATTCACCATGTAACATTCTACATTTACCTTCTCTCTTTTCTTTATCAAGGTACACACCCACCATATTTTATAGGATAAAGGGTGGCTACATGCACTTATAGTTTATAGTGAGGCTTCTAGCTATTTTTTCTTCTTTTATATCTTTTTTGTTGGGGGGGGGGGGGGGGTGGTGAGTTGTCTCTTATAGTTTTCTCCATTTTCCCACTTTATGAGAGTTGTTTTGTACATGGGTACCTCATCATACCTAGTTATCGAGACCCATTTATTTTTACCCACCTAATTTATGCTTATGGGGGAGGGGGGGTGTTAGTGGAGGGTGTTTATTTTACTCATATTTCTTATATTATGGATTATTTCCTACACATGCCACATGGGTTATTCTACCTTACTTGGAGTTTCCCTACACTAGTGGGATATGCTTACTTAGGTGTACATTACCATAGTAGTTACATTATTGAGTCATTATTAGCTAGATGGAGTTACTTTTGACTTGCTATTCCGAGTATGAGAGTTACACTTTATTCATAACACATTTGACCTAATTTCATGGGGGAGTCACATAATTCACTCCCTATTTGTATGTCTGAGATATTGAGCTATTCATGAGGGGAACGTGGTTTGATTCTATCTTGTACAATATTTCTCTTTTATTTATTTCTCACATTAATGCTTATGTTTGTGTTTGTCTATTTCTTACGAATCATGCATTTATTTGATCCAGAGATCATGGAAAATACTCCATTAAATTAAAGGCCATTTAATTCAATCATAGGATTTATTGAAATCAATCTTGATGAATAAAAAGTTCTAGTAGGACCTATGGACACATTGCATGCCTTCCCAAATAGAAATGATGTTGTCCAAAATGTATTTATTGAAAAAGAAGCTCATCTACTCAGGGAGAATAATGAGGGGAAGAATATATCTAACCCAAAGAGCAATAGTTTTAGTATTAATATTATAGGAAAAATTATGCAAATCAAAATGACACCAATTGGTAATGAGCTCCAAATCCCTTGGCTTGGGAATGAATTTAATATTACCTTGGTTAATGAGCTTTCCAAGGGAATGGGTTTGAATGGATTCAAGATAGAATTTTTAAAAATTTGGACTATAGTATCCCAAATAGTTTGATAGAATTAATGGGGGAACCCATTTAATACTTGGGGCTTAATTAAAAACCATATGCATAACTACCTAATGAAGATCTTCACTAGATATGATAATATCACATGCCACCCAGTGAGCTTTAGATAACTTATGGGGAGCCACTTGGATACATTTTTCAAGAGTAGATTATTGTTCATGGGTGGATGGTTGGGTTGCAAACACACCATGATAATGAGCCACAAAAACTTGAAAAATATCAAGAATATATGTAAGCTGAGAGTGAGCTTCTCAAATGGATTTAACATGATTAATGCTTTTCTTGGAATGGAAGAGATATAATAATTATTTCAAATCTCTATCCTTGATTTTTAACAGTGCATATGAGCATGAACTTGAGCTCCGAAATCTTGGTAGTGTTATTTAACTTTAAGCTTATGCCACCACAAGGAAACTTATTTTTTAAGATCTTCATAGAAGGGAAAATACTACAAATATTGTGAAAGTTAATTGAATTCACCATGTGAGGCTGTGTGGGATTTGTGTTGAAAGGTAACATCATGCTAGCCATAAATTTTGAGAAAGGCCATATTCCTATTGAAGATGTTATCCTACCATGAAATCAAACCAAAGGTTCCAAAGGGTTGGGAAGAAAGATTCCATGCTCTAATACTGAGCTTTTGGGTCCTAAAATGATGAAGGTGGGAAGTATGATATTTGGTAATCTTGGCTTGAGAAACCCACTCAATATTAAATTTGATGAGAAAGTGGCATAAGAGCAACACATCTAGAATGACTACCATAGGCTGGTCAAAATTATTGGCAAAAGGGAAAAAGTTTTGTTCAACAAAAAAACCATAATGTAAACATTTTCCACTCTATTAAAGCCTTGGTGGAAATTAGACTGAGTGAATTAGGGTGAGTGGTAAAAAGGTAGCAGTGGTGGTTAGGGTCAAAGACACCAATCTTATTGCATATACAAAACCATGGCTCTATTTTGTCAGCACACCAATACATGGGGAGAAACCCCTCCTTGTTTACTGGTGATCCAACAATATTAAATTTTACATAAAGTATCTAGTTAGAATTTGATAATGAGTCAGCGAGCCAACCCCTAAAATCTTTTCTTTCAACCACATCATTAAAGACAAAAATTGGTAATGCTAAGAAAGTTGCCATTAAAATTGAATAGGGTCCACACCACCCTATGAGTTGGGTCTGATCCAAAATAAATGATATTGGGTAAATGGGATGGGGAAATTAATGATACCATACTCCCACATCCATTCTCATGTGTATAAGTTTGGAAAAAATTCCCATCCATATCATTTTGATGGTAGAGGAGAGAAAAAATCTATAAATCTTAACTTCATGCAAGCAAAGAATTATTATGTTAACAAATAACTGACATGGATCCCTTAAAATTTGTTTTTGGGTCATGTAAGTAAATCCTCACACATTACATGAGTACACTAACATTAATTAATTTTTATTTGCATAGTGGTTTCCTCATCCTCTTTAGGCAAAACTAGAAAAAATATTTGCCAGGTAGGATTGGTGGTTACTTTTCATGAAATCAATCAAGTGAAAGGACCACTAATTTTATTGCACATAATATCCATATTTGGGTGGAGGAGTTAGATAATACTCTCTATGATAAAAGAATGGTACAACATGATAAGTTGGTCTATCATTTATAGTTGTTTCACCTCAGGAGTGGGTTACGATGATTAGGAGATTATTATTTGGATTTTGTTGGGGATCAACAAGGCTCATAGGTACTAAAAGCTAAAGCAAAGCCCATCTTTGATCCCAGTGTTAGGAAATAAACAAAAACATTCATCTATTTCTACATGTGCAAGACTTTAAATGTGGAATTAAAACAAGCTATAATAAAAAACATAAACAAGAGAGACAAACCATAGCACCAGATATATGTGGAAACCTTGATAAACTAGCTAGGGAAAACCATGGGGAAAATGCAACATCCATACTTCATTCTACATCATCAAATCTCTCTCTACAACAAAGTTCCTCACAACAAATTTTTTTAGGTGAACCAAGCATACAACCATGCCTTCCATGTTCAAACCAACAAGATGCAACATGCATCTCAACAATGCTAATACCATAACATCCAATAGAGCTTCTAACTTATACCTCCATGAATCCATCATGCATCCAGATGAGCAAAGCAATCTAGCCTTCCATTATTCAACCTTTAACCTGCATATGATGCTTACAACCTAAGCATCTAGGTGAACTAAGCTAATCCTAAGCCTTACAAGCTCTAACCTCTAACCATGGATACAAAATGGAAAGCCTCTAAAGGCTCCTCCACCGATCCTCTAAATGGACACAAAAATACAAAGAAGTAATGCTTTTATAGCATTTTACAACATGTAAGAGAGAGAAGAGAGAGAATGCAATAGTGGTCCAAAGAATTTTGACCCACATATGAGTGGGGTGTCATTTGATATCCATAAGGATTATCACCATGTGAAAAAGCATCTCCACTTGAGACAAGACCATGTGCCACCTCCATGTGGCTCCAAAACTGACTCCCCACTTCTACAAGTGAGTCCAAACATTGAATAGTGTTATTCTTGTCTTCATCTCCAAGGGTAAACAAAGTGGATGATCCACTTTAGACAAGATACAAGCCACCCCATGTGAATCCAATAATTATACCCCACTCACCCATGTGAGACCAATCACCAATAGTGATTTCTTATCTTCTTCTTCCATGTGCTCACACAAGTCCAAAAAATGCTTGCAATCACCTTTTGACTCTTTTCACACATGGGAATCATGGGGTCCATTATAAGCTCAACCCACACCAACCCTTATGTATTTTTCACCATGTGACACCACTTTAACCACACCATAGGACCCTCCAAAGGGCCCTCTTGCCACTTCACCATCCTACTTCATCATCCATTACATCATTGGCCACATCACCTACATGCCACATCACTGAACACCACTTGGGACCCTCTCCATGAGGCCCACATCTTGGGAACCACCACTTGGGACCCACCATGGGACCCATTGCCATGTCACCATGAATAATGACTAGTGAATAGTGCCCATGAATAGTAATCATGAATAATAATTTGTGAATAGTTACCTATGAATAGTGGCTTCACACCCAATAATCTCCCACTTGAAGTCATATACATATTAATTTTAAACACCTAAATCTTATGCCAACCATCTACCACCCAACTATTATCCATGCCAATGCCCACTACTACTCCCCATAAGCCCAGAAGAAGTTTTTTGCACTACTAAAACTTATCTATCCTGATGGCTTTGTCAACATCTGCATGCCCACTATATATTTTCAGCAACATGAAGTGAATCCCACTTCACCACAGAGCTAATCCTTTATTTGAGATTCTACCATGAATTGCTCACTACTCCTACTACTTAGAAGTATCTGATATAGTGCACACCATGGTTTCATGAGGCTTATCTTACTCCTAATGATTATGATACATAGGATAATCATCTTATCTTCCTCTAGTACATTTTTGAAGATAACTATAACATCGTAAGAAGTGGGATACTTCACTTCATTGCTTTCCTTGTCCACTATGCATATCCATATTTGGTTTGCTCCTACCACCTTCATCACATCCTATTAACCCGAGCCATCTCACCATGATCATGTTGGGGCCTGAAACTAGCATGCCATCTACACATAGAAACATCCTCTACTAAACCATGGCTCTCCATGAAGGTACCATTATTCTCCATCCACTCATCTGCTTCAGCCTGTATAGTCTTCAAACTACAAACCAACAACTCCTTGCCTCATCCACACATCCCTCTTAGCTATTCTTGTCTCATCAAGAGATCACCATGTATAAATGATGTCAAAAGACATCTTGCTACTCCAAATCCTAAATGTAAAAAATTGCATACCACACTCACATCCATAGTCATCAATTGGAGAGAAGAATCCATAAAACTTAATACCTGAATTCTACATGTAACAAACTGCTACCCACCATGATCAACATAGTACCCATCCATAGTTCTTGGGAATTTATCGCACTAATTAGTGTTTCATATCACCTACCAAGTTTTTAAGCTCGTAATCAAATTTCATCTTGCTCTACCACATGTTAATCTAACTCATGTGTAGAGTTACTCCATGCATCAGTCTACCTTGGTTATTCACATCAACTACACCGCATCTCTCCTGGATACTCATTTTTGCTACATCATAATCACCAAGCACTTCACTCAATACATATTTGAGCTCTAAAAGATCCAACACTGGCCTTATCCTTCCATGGAACCTCAGGTCATAGATTATTCTCCTCCATCCATCAACTACTCTAATAGGTATAAAATCAAGTTTCTGGTACCTCCTCCTCTACATGGTTTTTATACATCATCTCAGCTAACAACATGTGGTTAGTAGGATACCACATCATGCACCCCTTGTCTAGCTGAGAACTAAAACAAGTTCATGCCTTATCATCACCCTCCATCTACACGAATGGAGACCAACTTGCTCCACCACAAGTTGTACAGTTGCTTCATTAGGAACACTGTTTTGGTGTTGATCTATCTAGAAAAGCTTCTTCAACTTCTCTTCTATTCTCCATATTCCACCAAGAGAGAATATATACCATGCAATTTTTTTTTGTTTCATATTTGGGTCTCTCTACCTATAGCTTCCACTTGCACAAAACTAGCCAAAAAACCATGGCTCTGATACCACTTGTTGGGGATCAACAAGGCTCATAGGTACCAAAAGCTAAAGCAAAGCCCAACTTTGATAATAGTGTTAGGAAATAAACAAATAAATTAATCTATTCCTACATGTGCAATACTTTAAATGTGGAATTAAAAAAATCTATAATAAAACACATAAACAAGAGAGACAAACCATAACACTAGATATATGTAGAAACCCTACTAAACTAGTGAGGGAAAAACCACAGGGTAAAGGCAACATCTAGACTTTGTATCTACATCAAAAATTCTCTCTCTACAACATAAATACTCACATAATATATCTTTAGGTGAACCAAGCATACAACCATGCCAACCAAGAATTTTTTGGGTGGTAGGAAATGGTTGTTTTATGGCCACCATAGACCCATCCATGGGTTTTTACATAACATCTTTCATCCTGCCTGGAGTGCGTAATTGTTGATTTCCATTTTTGGTAATAATAATACATCCATCAAAATATGTTTGTGTATTCTTAGTCACATTAGGAGAGGTATTGATCAATAGGGTTGGTTAGGACTTGGAAATGAATGGGAACTCATAGATTTTGTGTTCCGTGGCCTAACATCAAAATCATGTATTGGGTATATTGATATGAAAACACCCTATATGATAAACATTTCTTGTTGATTTGGATGTCAATGGTTTACTTGATATCTTTGAAAATATCCAATTCCATGTATAATGGGTTTTTAAACACTTATAATACATTGCCACCATGAGCTTTATTTATTTAAGGTAACATAATATGCTACCATATAATGGACGTTGTAAGAAGCTACCTTTTTAAACTCCAAAATATTAGAATTTGAGGGAGCTTATATAAGGATAAGAAAATAAGTTTAACTCATAAGGAATGAATGAAATATTTTAATAACATCCATGATACCAAACAATTTATTGGATTAAAAATATTAACTATCTAAAAGGTTGTAGTCCGAATGGTGAGTATGATGGTATGTTATACCATCCACCAATGTATAAATACCTCTATATATATGATACAAATATTCAAATGGATAAAGAAAGAATCATATCTATGTGAATTTTACATATTTTATTCCCCCTAGTCATGGATAATTAGCATAAGAAACACTTATATTTAAGTGTACACTTACTCATTAATCATAATCAGTGATACATAATCCGAAACATGCGCATAAATGCCAATATATATGTATTTTTGAGATTATTAATTAAAAAAATCAGTAATTAGTGTGTCTCATTGAACACATATACTTGAAATAAGGGTTATTCCACTAGGTTTATGAAATTCCTATTCCCTTTTTGATGTTATATCTTCAGCCATGAATCTTGATAAAAAATAGTTGTTTTATATATCTTCACCTCTAAAACAAAGTGATAAGATTTTCCACTTTCAACATGTCATAATATTTGAATTGGATATAATTATAAGCCTTGCACTCCAAGATGCAGTGTTATTTTGTCTCCACCAACCCCATGATATAAAATAGGCATGTTATCTTTTCCGTCTCTTCTTTAGGCTTTGTCCACCTTTCGATACCTATGATGATGTGAGCTAGTTCTTAGCTGAGCTATCAATATTTTTATCTTCCACTTGAATTAAAATACTATTTAATATTTTTTATTGTTATTTCATATGGGGTTAAATTTATTAACATAGTATTATTTCTTCCACCCAAGTCACTTTGCCTATGTGGTTACCTTGAAATTTTCTCTCACATACCTTTTTATTTCCACATTGGTATTTTAACACTCTTACATGTTAATGCCCCATTTTGCATCCACTTCTCTCTTTGTTTCATCCACATGTTCCTCTTCTTACTCAATCTTTCTCATTCACCATTCTAGGCCACCGACAAGTATTCATGATTTTTGCGTTCTTTAAATAACTGAGTACCTGAGTCATAGTTGATGCATATAACAATAAAATATTTGTTTTAGATAATAAAATAGTATACAAAATTGATGTTTTAATATTGGGGATATTTTTTATTATATGTTTTTAAAATATATCTATCTATCTGCATTTCATATCTAACACATTGTTGCCCTAAAATTCTCATTTGTAGAGCACCATCGACATGACAACCAACTTGAATGAGTTCCTCTTAGTTTTCCAATCTAATAATTATGCACTCCTACATCTATTTTATAATGAGTATAAATAATTCCACCCCCTTATATTATTTGTATCCTAAAATTCTCTTAACTAATATTTTTGTGGAAATCAAGCCCGAGGTGCTTGTATTAATCCACCCCTTCTAAAGGGCTTACTTTGAAAAGGAATTTAATCTTCTTATTTTTCCTTCATATTTACTTACATCCCAACCTCTTGATAAAAACACTCTAGATACCTCAAATGTTTAATCAAACTGTATGTTGTTTCATAATTAGGATAATATCATCTACACATATGACTAGCTTTACTATGTAGCTAGCTTGGTGATCACCCCTCTCCCTCCCCCCACAAAATTTGTTTATCCACTCTTCTAGTTGAGTCATATATATTCCAAACAAAGTGGGCGATAATAGATGACCTTTATTGATAGTAATGTCACTTCCAAAGCATTTCGACATTCATTTTCCTAATTGATTTTGGCTTGGAATTGATCATAAAGCCTATATACCATTACGTTATACTCATTTGTAAGTCCAAGTTCCTCCATCCTACTCCAAGTTATTTTTGAAGTCAACAAAGAAAAAAAAAATTCATCTCCTTGGTTATTCCATACTTTGTGATTCAAGTGATTCAAAGTGATGGAGTGGTCAATCTTGGAGTGCTATAGTTTTAAACCATCATGTCCTTTCTCTCATTTCCACTCCATTTCTTTCCATTTGATAATTTTTAACTTTATCATGCTCCCAAATAGTTTTTTAAGAAATAGATGGTTAATCATGATAGTACGATAGTTTGACATGTTATTCAAATATGTACTTTCAATACTATATGTAATATAATTTATGCTCATTTTAGGCTAACTTGAATAAAAAATAAATAGTTTTGGGTGTTGTTTGCACCAAAAAATTAGAACATTTACGTCAAATTTGGTAGCAAAAATTTGATGCATGGTTAACATGACTAAACATTTTCATTTGCACTAGATTTGTATTGTGTCTTTCACTCTATTTTCACCTCATATGTATTGTGTTTTCACCATTAGTTGGGTCTCATTTGTGTCAGCACTTGATTTGAAATTTTAAGGCATATCCCCTATTTAAAAAAATGAATAGACACAATTTATAGCACTAAAAAACTATGATATGTGTGTGTGTGTGTGTCATTAAAAATAATTATATTATATTTATCTATTTTATTATTATATTTATATATATATATATATATATATAATTTTATAAATATATAAGCTTTATTTATTTTTAATAAATAAGCATTTTCAATTAAAATATTATAATTTAATTAAAAATATATATTTTTACGTGGGAAAATTATATATACATGACTATCTTATATGAAAATATAATGTTGAATATGGAAAAATAAATAATTTATCATGTGTATACAATAACATTTGAGGGAGTGAAAATCATGTATTATCTTTTGACAAATACAAATAAAAATGTTACAACTATCAGCTAGATGCTAGATGATAATGCTCATTATGATAATCATTTGTCATCATATCATCACAATCATCCTCTATCATGATATTATGATGATGATCATCTATTATCTCATCTTCTATTTCATGTTTATGCATTGACTAATCTTCGTAGGTAAGATCATATTCATTATGTTCTTTAAAGATAAAACCATCGTCTAATAAAGATTGGTTATTGTCCTACGAAGGCATAATTAAAATAATTGTTAAAATACTTTAAATTAATAATATTATTAAATACATAATAACAATAGCTATAAAATAAATCATTTAATGCAACTTATAAAGTCCTATAAAAAAAATCACATAGAATGAACCCACTCATTGATTGCATCGATGCTCCATCTAGGGTATTATTTTGATGCACTTGAACTTCCCTAGTGGCCCTTGAGTTATATAACTTATCATACAATAAAATTTAGATGTTAAAGTAAGGTCTGAATTTAAAATTACAAAGTAACTAGTATATTAAAATAAACTTACAAATTTACAACTAGAATTATCTATGCTCCTTTGGCCCAAATGATGAGTCACCTACTGTTTGACCCTTTTTGGAATCAAGGGTTTTGAGGAATAGGATATTTGAGAGTGAGATAACCTATTCCTAAAAGTAGGTCAATTAAATAATTATGATATTCAATTTCAGTATTGAATTATGAAAATACTAAATAGATAAAGTAAAATTATAATTAGTATTTTGATTACACAATCACAAAGAAAACATAATAATTAGCTTATGTAATGATGTGTAGATAGATCTAAGATGTACTTGTATGTAAATAAGTTGTTTAAATTTTAGAAAACAATCATTAGATTATAAAAATATCATTTTTAGCTACTTGGACATTTGTGTCACCTTGTGGACACTTGCATCGATGCTAATGTTTAAATCTTGATACAACTGTCATGTATAAAATATTCATTGTATCATGATGTAACCACTTGAATATTTTTGGGTTTTATATTGCCTTTCATGTAATATATTTGGATCTTGTACACAGTCTATCGATGATTGTTTGTAGCTCAAAAACCCTATCTCTCCATCTTAGATTAGGTTACCTTACCAAAAATGGGTTAGTGGGCTCATGGTGTCAAGTTGACCTCAAAGACCTATATTAATGAGAACTACCTACATAGCCAATACTCCAAGGATGGCCTTAGACTTATGTTTTCTCCCCTATGTGTCAGAATGTGTGTGCACAAGGCTACAATATACTATATGACAATGCATGTAGTGATCTAGCTTATAACTTGACAAATATGACTCATGGGTTGTCTTTTGAGTGCTTCAGACTTGTAGTATGATTGATCCTATGCTTGATATAAAAATAGGGATCAATATGGCAGAATAACTTAGGTATGTAATTGATTGATTTAGCTTGAATAAACTTATATTTATATTGGATCTTTTGAAATTTTCCTCGTAAAAGGGTTAATGAAACTCTTAGGCTGACCTATACACTTAAATTTTTTAAAATTGTAGTGTTTCTAAGGTAAATACACTTACATTGGAGTAGGGACAATTGTGTTAATGCTACTATATTTTATTGAATACAATCATCTAGGATGAAGGAAAGTTATTGAGGTTGTATAACTAGTTGTGCATGATATATATCATCTTTTGGGCATTCTATGGTTACAAGTGACTTGGATAATAAAAATAATTAGGATTAGACTAAGAAGTAGGTAATTAGACCTAGTGAGGTGGTGAGTGTGAGCCTTTTGGCTGTGATGAAGGTAAAATTTAAGGGTAGAGGCCTGACATATATTTGTCAAGCATACAAGACTAGTTTAACATATAAATCTAAATTTAAGCATCTACACCAACTTCTATTAACTCAATATAGGTTTGTGGGACTTACCTTGGTTACTTTCAATCCTTATGTTAATTTGACAGTTACAATATTTTATATTAATTAATATAAAAATTAAAATAAAAAATGGCATGCTATGGTTTTGTTTTTTAAATTTACTTTCATCTCATTGTCTAGTCTATTGCATCCAACCATCACATGGTTTACCCTCAGAATTTAAATTTAATCCTAAAATTATGAGCCTTCACCTCTCCTCATCCATGTTTTTCATCTACATTTCCTACAAAGTAAAATTTTTATAAGTTATAAAAAACTTATAAATATTTAAAAATTTATATCAACGAATGGTGCACCCTTACCCTACCCTTGAATGAATAGTCAAAATTACATAAAGGAATTGTGTCCATAGAAATGGATAATAAATGAATAATAATGGTGGCAACATGCCTAGTATAGGCAGCCAAAGAAGCATGCAGCCTATGAAGGGGAATAGTGGTAGGGAAAGGAACAACACTCTCTCAAGTTTGGAAAAGCTATGTTAGGAGTAATAAGAAAGTTTCAAATTTTTCTAAAACCCTAATCATATATTCCAAAAAAATCTTAATATGGTAAAAATAGGATCTAAATAAAGTCTTTTGGGAATGTAAAAACACCATGAATTCTTTTCAATACTATAATTCCATTTGTAGAAGTCACATTTTAAAGTCTTATTTAAATGTTTCCTCCATTATTATTGAGAGAAGGTAATTCTCTCCTAATTTTAATAATAATAAATAGTATTTGGTAGATGATGGACCAATTGATAGGTTTGCATCTCCAGTCTCTTACCCAAGAAACACTTCAAAGGGTAATATAGGTAATTGGGAATATGGGGCACCCATTTCATTTGGGGATGTTTAGTTATAGTTGACCGAGGATATCCCATAATTTTTTCTGTAGGAAAATTAAATTAATACAATGGAGGAAGATATTGGAATAATATATTTTATTTTCAAGTGCTTGAAAAAGAAACCTTCTCTCAAATAAATTTCCAACTAGATGGAAGAGGTCTGTAAAAACATTGAATCCCCCTCCATATCCTTGGTGTAAAAAGGTTTTTCTTGTTTGATTCTCTAAGAACTGCTCCAATATAAGGGATAATGGGTCATGGTTTTTTGGAAAACAAGGGGACTTCATGTGCCCATGGTCTCTCTTCTTTGATAAGACTTCTTCTCTAATTAAAAAATCCCCTATGATGGGTAATACTTTAAAATATACCTCTAGTAATAATGAATTTATATTTGATATAGTGTCTTATAAATAAAATGGTTAAATTTATAAAAATAGATGATTCCTCCATTAGCTGTCAACAAAAATTCTTGAAGATCTGCTTGATGACTGATTTATTAAATCCATCAACCACTCCATGAAAATTGTATATTCTAAAGGGATTTAGACCTAATTAATCAATGTTGAAGGCTTACATCTTCATTATTTTAGATGTAATCAATTTGGGTACATAATGGCTAATTGTCACTCCCAATGTGAACTAAGTATCACTCAAAATATGGGATGCGCTCTCACAATATCCACTTGTAGCATTGGGTTCAGAAAGAGGGCAATCCTAATACAGTTTTTAATAAGTATGATCTCAAATTCACTTTATTAATCATTTCAATCCTTCCTTGGTGTGTAGTGAGGTAGAGGGTTTTATATTAGGGAAAAATACAAAAAAATCATTTTTTATAGCCTAACCAATAGTTATGAATCAAGTTATGAAACTCCATCCTTAATTAGTGGTGGATTGTGGTGTAATATTAGGAGGTTATACATGTGCATGTTCAATGAATTGAAAGTACTATTAAGAAGGCTAATGTTTTAGAGCTAAAAAAACATATTATTTTTCTAAAATTTGGAAGATACAATTACTTGGATTGAAGAAGAACATCCTTTAATAACTTGGATGGAAGAAGAACATCCTTTAATAGGATAAGAAGATATTATGGGTGCCCTAAAGTTCATTCCATCCTACAATCATAATACAAGAAGTCTAAAGTGAACTATGGAGCCACACCAAAAAGGAGGGGATAAAATATTGAAGTAGGAAGATTATGCTTGGATGCAATGAATTCAATTGATGATGTATCATAATTGACTATGGAGGTCCTCCTATCTCATAGGGGAAGGAGGATGCTTACCACACATTTTTTCTCCATCCTCTAGTTTGGAGGTTTTGAGAGAAGTTAGAATTGTAATCCTTTTGGGGTCTATGTCTTTTTGTAAAAAGGGGATCTATTGGATTCTTAGTGTTTTATATATATTAAGTTATCTTAGTTTTTGATTTTTTCATCTATTCTTAAATTTTTTATTTTTGGGTGAGGGCCCTATATATTCCCTCTTTTTATGGATTAAAAAAATGATGCAACCTTACCTACACATGCCTCCTCATCATCTTAATTATGTCTGTTGTAAATTTTTTAAATATATTACATTGTAGTAGGGTATGCCAAACTCTCTTTAAATTACATTAATCAACCAAATTATATGCTTAACTAATATCTTATTGAATTCTTTATGGAAATTTTCTTGAAATAATACCTTGGGTCTGAAAACTATATTTTTTAAAGTACCTATCATGAATTAAAATAACTAAAATAATTAAAAAAAATAAAATAGACCTAATAATATAAATGAAAACAAGTAATTTAAATAATTATAAAATATTTATAATAATATACTTACTTCCTCCCATTATCTTATAAAAATTGCATCTGATCATTTACATATACTTTGACCTTAAGCAAGTCTGACATTTGATGTATGTACTTGTCTACTATGAGATAAGATAATTGATCATCATTAGACTTGGGTGGATGCACATCATCATCATCTCCCCTCAACCCCAAAATGAGATTCATGTCAAGGATTCTAGGGGATCTAGGAATCTATTTATGAGCATGAGAATGAAAATGAAGAGATTGTAACAAAGGCACAAAATACCTAGTTTTAAAATTTAAAAATAAGGTTTAAAACCAATAAATTTAAAGAGAACCAAATTTAAAAACATGATTACAAATATTTAAAAAATAAAATTTGTTACTCCTTTGAAGTAGTCGATAGTTGAGGGATCACTTTGTGTTATCCATCTCATCACTACACACTTCCACACACACACACACACATCAAACTTGTCATAAAATTTTATAAAAATACATATTAATAAATATAAATTATTTAAATTAATATATAAATATACTTTAAAAATATATATACCTACTAATTAGTGTCATACATCCTATAGACTGTCGATGCTCTTGAGGGGAGAGGTACTCCTCTACTCCTCGACATGTGAATGATTGACAAGGTGTATAAATCCTCTATATGTAAACATGCCTTTTTGTGAATGTCCAACGAGATTCAGAGGGGATGTATAAATCCTCCTCTATGTTTCATTGGATGGCTACATGAACACTAGAGCTGCCACAAACAACACTGTGCAACACCCTTTAAGAAAAATGAGCATGGGTCACGAGATTATGGTTTTTGACAGCCCTAATATTTTAAAAAAAAATATTTTTAAATTATTTTTTTATAATAAGTAATATTTCCACTACAATTTTTACCTAAGATTTATACTAGGGTATTTCTAGGATTTTTACTAGGCTTTTTGCCCAAAATTTTTTGTAGGGTTTTTGCCTAGGATTTTTAGTAGGGTTTCAACTAAGTTTTTTTGTAGATTTTTCTTAGTGTTTTTGCCTAGTATTTTTTCCTATAATTTCTAGTAGGCTTTTATCTACAAATTTTTCTAAGGTTTTTTCCTACAATTTATACTAAGATTTTAGTTTTGGGTGTTTTCTTAGTGTTTTTGTAATTGTTTTAGATTTAGTGTATGTTTCAATTTGAATTTGTTTTTGAAAATTAAAATAAATATAAATGAATAAATAAATTATAAAAAAAACCATGCCTCTATCCCTCAATTTCTAAGGGGTTTCACATATTCCTCATATAGATGTAACCATTGTCTCCACAATTATCTTCTTGAAAGCTTAGATCCATTTTATTCTTTATGTAACCTTTGATAACCCTCCCGATGAATTGTTGTATCTATATTTTACACACTTTTATTTTTAAATGAGCCCTCTTCCTTTTTCCTTCTATCTTTTTTCTCCATATCAATTTATTTGTCACACTATATTTTTCTTTAATCCTTGTCCAAATAATAGAAAAATAATCATAGTGGGGAGGGCGGATAGGCCTTCTCCCTTTTCTATTTAATTTCAATGTCTTTTGTGCTGCAAACCCAACACAACTTGCATTGGTTATGCATGGATTTTTTTAGTTAAAATAATCTCTATTGATATGGGGAAATTATTAAGAAAATGAGGTTTATATAGGGAAACTGGGGAAAATAGTAAGGGAATTAGGGTAATTTAGAGAAGTTATAAAAATTAGTACAGTAATTGTTGGGAAAATTTTAAAACTTTACAAAAATTGGAGAAATTTGAGAATTTGGGGAAATTAAAAAAATGAAAAATCTTAAAAAATGAAAGAAAACTGTGAAATTTGAAAAATTTGGGAAAGTTAACAAATTTAGTAAGCAAATTAGGGTAATTTTGAAAAATTAATAATGAAGTTAGAGTAATTTTTTTAAAAAAGAGAAATTTGGGGAAATTTAATAAATTTGAAAAATTAAGCAAAATTGGGGAAATCAAGAAAATTTAAAAAATTGGGGAAAATGGTAACAGATTAGGCTAATTTAGGGAAATTATGAAAATTATTAATAGAATTAGAGCAATTTAGATAAATAGGGGGAATTAAATGGAAAATTTGAGAAATTTGGGGAAATTATAGAAATTTGGAGAAGTTGGGGAAACTGGATGAAGTTAATTTGTAGACAAGATAAAATTATCTAGATAATTGGATTAAAAATGTTATATAAGTAATATAAATATATTAATACATAATTTTTTAAAAAAACATTTTACAATATTTGTATAATACTACAAATAGGGCCTTCATTCAATTGAAACATAGATGGTTTCATTTCTTGTTATTATTCTTCAAGGAAGTTAGTCCATGATTTTCCTTCACCTATAGCATACAAATTTATAATAGAATATTTAATATAAGCTAGTGGAAAACATGACATTAATGGACCTAAATATTAATGTCTCAGAGGGAGATTTGACATTTTAGTAGGTTCATTTATTATTTTGGTTGAATGTGTAACTCCCACATGACAAGTGGTGGAGGTCACATGATAAGTTGTGGTGGTCAAAAGATTCCCATAGCCAAAATAGTTGGTTAAGGGTGACTCCCACTTGGAATGTAACTCCTCCATGAAAAGTGTACACTTAAGCAAAGCCAATAGAGCAAACGTGAAGGTAAACCAAAAATGGCAAAAACTACACTAAATCCATTATGTCAGTCATGGACATAACGTTTAGATTATGAGAACTAAATCCTTGGGAACTGTAAATGCCATGGTTGGCTTATCTTTGTTTATTATTGTTAATAAAATCCATTGTAGGAATGGAACAATATATATTAGATATGCTAAAGGAAAATAAATTTTGTAAACAAGGTATGTTTAACAAATTAGGAGAGTTAATAAGATAGTAAAATAAAATTTAAAAATGACCCAACATGACAGTAGGGTAAGATTTATGTTTGATTCACTAGGATGTATGCAAGGTTAATATGGCCGTCAAAATAAATATCTTATAATATAGGAAAAATAAAATACTATACTATATCCAACATACATACAATATGTCATGCCAAAATTTAGGTCAGGTTTGTAAGCAAGAGTTGTTTGTAAAAGGGATATCAAGGATATAATTAGGAAGTCTATAAAAAGAATCAATGAAAAAAGAGTTTCTTAGATAAAATATGTAAAAGGGGTAAAATAAAGAGAGATAAATTATATTAGGTGGTAATCAAGAGAAATCTAAAACAATGATTATAACCAAGAGGCATCTAACCAAGAATTGTAACAACATGAAAAGATAACATAAGTTAACTTGAGCATGTGAAGATTAAAAAAATAATACTCTAGCATATATATATATATATATATATATATATATATATATATATATATATATCAACTTAGTTAAATAAAATAAATATTTTAGGGATAAATATATTTATCTTGGGTTGACATATCGGTGCCTCAATCCCCCCTTAGCTCAAGTGGCACTTTATAAGAGATATTGTAGTTGAAACTCAATATGTAAATAACTAAGGATACTTAGGTTGATATATATAAACCTAATTAAATACAATAAATATTATATAAATAGAGATACTTATCTTGGGTTGACATATCGGTGTATCAATCTCCCCTTTGGCTCAAGTGCCACTTTATATGAAATATTATAGGTGAAGATAAACATGTAAATAATAAGGCCTAAGTAATCATAGTTTGGCACTCCAAATACTAGGTGTACCTTATTTCAAATCTTATTCAATTAAGACTCTAAACACCTTGTGAAAACATAAACCTCCACAAATATAAGCTCATATACTTTAATTCCTCTTTTTCTACTAAAGGTAGGTTTTCATGTGAAATTAGAGAAGAACTATGTTGTACTTTAGTAAAAATGAAATTTAATAACCTATATATGTAGATAAATCTACTAAATGTAATCTATGGAATATGTTTTTGGACTCAACCCAAATTGATACAATATAAATAAACAAGGAAAAAATAGTATTATATTGGCCAGGGTCAATACAATATAAAATATAAAAGTTTGTATCAGTTGAGGCCAATATATTTATGAACGGAACAAAATTAGGAATAAAAATATTTCATCCATGGATGATATAGTAAAAATATAAGGAACATTATAAAATTGAATCACCATGGTTAAGTTATTAAGGAAATGCCTAAAACTAGACAAAAGAGGTGGAAGAAGGGACAAAAGCACTGAAAGAAACTAGAAAGGTAAAATAGAATGATAATGAGTATAAAAAGGTATGAAAAGTGATTATATAATAATCTCTCATAAAGTACCATGGATCAACCCATCCCTGTCTTAATTTGATATTTAGTACATGCACTCAAGGAGATCAATGTGAAGATAAATCCTATAATAAAAATCACTAGTAATTGAAAAATATAGATACATACACATTCTGAGTAAATATTTTAACAAAAAAATGAATTTAAGATAAATAAATATGATTTCATAAAATTGAGTATGATTGTAAATTATCATGGAGATATCCTTTGATGGGAATATGTATCATGTTTTGTGTTTGCCGTGAAACATCAATCTATCATTGTATTCACATAAAGGGGAAAATAACATGGAAGTGTTATGAGTGTTATGAGTCTTGGGTGTAAAAATAAGAGAAGATAATATATGCCACTTTTTGAGATGTAGGATAACCAATGAAGCATACATCTCAAAAAAAGGGTTATAAACATCATGTGTAAGATAGAAATTGAAAACATTAGTGTCTAAAATAATAATATTTTAGCATGAAAGATTTTATGTCATAGATAAGTTCCCTCACACAAGAATGTAGTGTATTATATATAAGCACACTTGTATAAAATTACCAAAACATGGAAATTATAATCAATATCAGTGCAGTCACGGTAGGGGATCCTAGTAAAGGAATGACCTTGGCCATGTAGTCAGAGTCATACAACATAAAATAATAATTATTTTATCATTAAATGAAAACATGCCTTTATGGAATCTACATTCATTGATTCTGTGACTCTCTATTATATATTATATAATTTTATTATAAGCCTCTTTGGTCTTTAAAATCACCTCTATTGTAGACTCTAGAACTTTTTTGAGCTTGGTCCTCCTCACTCTGATTTATCTCATGTTCATTCTCTTTTATTTTGGCCCTTTATTTTTCTCAAATAAGGAACCTTACTTCTTATTATTCGATAAAACTCTATTATATTCACTTGGGAACCCATTCTCATGTTATACCCTCTTCTTATATGGACCCATTTTTTCTCTGGTGACCTCTAGCTCTTCAACTCTAGAACTAACTGTGACCACATGGTATAAAATATAATTGAACTAGCATAATAAATGTTCAAGATTAGTTCTCCATTAATTTTTATTTTCATAGGTTATGTGATGACTTATGTCCATTTTAAATTGAAAGATATTATCAAGAGCTTTCCAACAAGATAAAAAATGTCCCATTTGGTGATCTTTGGAGAAATATGTTGCTTCTCAAAATTCACTGCATCGCTTCCTTATCGATAATGTCTCTGTATATTATATAGATATATGAATTTATAAAATTAATTTAATAATCCTCACCCATCCACATTATGAAACTATGGTCTCTTTATTTTTTGTGGACTCATGGAGTCCTTCCAATCCTATTAAAGATTGTATTGCATTTATGATAGACTATGGCCACTAATTCAACTTATGACCCCACCATGATTGTGACACTTGTTGTAATCCTAAAATCTTAACTCGCATGATCTCTAAGATGTTTGTGAACTTTGTGGGGATTTTTAAAGGTTTTGACTAGGTGACCATAGTCTTCATTGGTGTTCTTCGAGGCTATCAGACTTTGTAATCTCATTATGTGAGATTTATGAACTCTGTTTCATGGATTCATGCAAAAAATTTAAGAATTTCATGTTTCAGGCACAAATTTAGAGAATTCCATGGATTTTTGTGTAAAATTATAGAACACCATGTTCCATGTGTGAATTTTGAGAATTATGTGTTATGTGTACAAACTTCAAAAACTTTGTGGAGCTTTCTCAAGGTCATAGACTTGTGGACTTATTAATTCATAGTGAAAAACTATCAAGTCCACAATGAACTCTATGGAATCCATTAAAGAATATTTAGGTCATTGAATGCCTATGATCTCTATGAAGACTAAGTCTTTCATGACCTCCTTTGGTATTATGACCCCAAAGTGGCCCATTCAAACTATGATCTTTGTGGGATTGAAAAATAACACAAAATGAACTCCATGACCTCTCTAATTTAGCCTGAGGACTTTATTAATCTCTAAAATTTTTCATGATATATAATGAAATTTATCTATAACTCATATTTGTTTATGGTGATGCAATATTATCACATGCCTTGGATGATCTTGCATTAGACACATGAGGTAATTACAATGTGAGCTCTTGATCACATAGAGGGAATAAGTGGTAAAATAAGTGTTTTGGTCATTGAGATTAATGACTATGGAATTCCCTTCTAGAACACTAGATACCTCAATTGATTTTTAGGTTTTATTTTTCACTTCCATTTCCAGTTTCTTGTTGGCTTCAAATCTATCCTATTTTGTCATCTATTTTCACTTTTTCCTCTTTGTTCAGATCAAAACCACCATATCTAATCCACCTATGCCAAATGAGTATTTTATGTTCACCCAATATTTTCATATGGTTCATCCACCTCCATCTAATGGTTCTCTTCTTCCTTTTACATCTACATGTTGAAACCTATCTCTAACTGAGCTCATTCACCAAGATTTTCTTCCTTGCATCTTATGTCATCTTGTGGATTATACCCACTGCCATATTACCACCTCCTAATAAATCCTCTATTTATTTATTAATTCAATATCCAAGCATGTTATTTAATTCTTCCTTCTATCACTCTTCTCTAATCGTAGTTCCTCTTATATCATGGCCACCTTCTCTTCCTTTGTTGTTCTCCTTTCTACCAACACTTTATTCTTCTCCTTTCTACCAAAATATTTATTTTGGATTATTCATTTTAAAGAGTCTTAAAATAATAATCTTATTCATTTTATTCTTCAAAAATTTTGAAATCAAGTGGGTGACTCTCTTCATCTTGGAAGGCCTTCTTAAATGCATCATTTCTCTCCATCTCTACACCTGCATATTGATTATAGTCATAAACTAGTTTTAAAAATTGATATTTAATATTCCCCATTGGTGTTTCTTCCATATTCACAATATTTAATTAATTTACACAAATATTTTACTTCTCAAAGCCTCTTTCATAATTTATCTACACTTGTGATAGCCTACATTTCTCTTCTCAACTCCTTGTCTTCTTTACATCAGCTCCAAGATGATTGTGTTCTCCTTATTTCTCCTCTTCCATTTTTACTTCTATTTCAAATAAGTGATTTTTTTCATTTATCCAATATTTTCTCATCTCTCTTGTGACAATGTTCTCTCCCACATATAACTACTGTAACTGAATCACTCTTGTTTCCTCTCATACATATATGCATGCTAGACTAGTAAAAAATAGTCTTCTTCTTTGTTATCTCATTTATTTTTGGACATTAACATAAGTAAGCCACACTAGTGGGATAAATAGCTCCCAAAAATAATTTTTATAGCTAATTTTCAAGCCTCAAAGACATGTTTCCCAACTCCTTTTTGATACTCACATTCTCCTCACAACTTTTACTCATATGATGGACTTCCAAAGGCCCATTTTCAACAATTTCCATGGTTTTCATTATATTATTCACTACTTAATTTTCATCTTGTTCACATTGACGATATTAAAAAAAAATCACCTCATATGCATTAGTGTGTACTTCATTCACCTTCATTATTATTTTCATGGAAACTTAAAACTCTTCTTTGTTGTCCTTAGCCTTTCTTCCTTGAAAAAGAGAAAATACAAATGCATCTTCCATTTTCTCCAAGGATAATTTAACCTCTTCCAACATATGGGATATTGTGAAATATTTATCATCATCCATTAATAGGTCTCTTTATTATAACTAACAACACATTACCTTTATATTCTATTTCATGAATATTTATTCCTTTATGGGTTGCTCACAAACTTCTTTCTCTTTTCCATTTTTGAAAGTATACTTAAGCTTCCCACATGGAAACCTCAATTTCCCATTTATTTTTAAATAAATATTCATACAACCTTATACCTCCTAAAATATTTCACAACCGTCATTAGACATAAATAATACTCTCATAAACTTTGAAATAACTCTCTACAATTTTAGGGCTTCTCTCTTACCTGTAAAAAACTTATCTTTAATCCAATGCAAGCATCTTTTTCACAACTTGAAAATAGATCAATATAAGTCCCACACTTTTCACACAACTCTTCTTTACTTACATGATTTTCTCACACTTATAAAAAACTCACTTTATAAATTTGACACCACTTGGTGAACTCGTGGTAGGGGATCCTAGTGAATGGATGTCCTTAGTAGTGCAACCAGACTCACACATTAGAAAATAACCATTATTTTATTATGTGCAAATTAATTACATCTAAATTTAGTGACCCTATTATTATCTATTACCTAATCGACCTCTAATCCTCTTTAGTATTTACAATCACCTCTATTTCATAAATTTCAACTTTATTTATGAGACCTCTATGAGTGTGTTCCTCCCCGCTCTACTCTATCTCATGGTCATTCCCTTTTCTTTTGGATCTTTATTCTTCTCAAATTAGGAACTCCTCTTATTACTATTTGTGAACCCTCTATTATATTCACTTTGTTACCCATTCTTATGTTTTTACCTTTTCTTATATATGGATCTATTAATTTTTCAATGGCCTATATTTATTCAACTTCTTTGTAACTGACTTTGGCCATGTGGAAAAAAATACAGTTGATATGCCATAATATTGATTCATTGATTCTTTCTCCAAAGAATGTTTTTGTCACAGGTGATGGAATGACTCATGAGAACTAAAAATAAAAATATCTCATCAAGATATTTCTAGCAAGACCAGAAATGCCTCATTTGGTGATCTTTAGAGAAACATGGGACCGCTCCAAATTCATTGTGTCAGTTCCCTATGAAGAGTGCCTCTATTTATTCCTATAGATCCATGAATTTATAAAATTGACTTAATAGTCCTCACACATCTTCCTTTTAAAACTATGATCTCTTTATATTTTTCAAACCATTTAATCCCTTTCAATCCTCGTAACTATAGTAACACATGTGTGTTAGACTATGACCACTACTAAATCTTGTGACCCTACCGTAGTTGTGAAACTTGTTGCAAAACTAGACTCTCAAACTCACATGATCTCTTATAAATTTGTGAGGATTTATTAATCCATGACTTCATGACCATATAGTTTGTGGGTGTTATGCAAGGTTGTGAGACTCTATGATAACTTTATATGAGCCCTGTAAACTTCATTCTATGATTCCATGTAAAAACTTCAATAATTTCATGTTTCATATTCAAATTTCAATAATTTTATGTCTACATGCACAAACTTTGATAAATCCATGTCTTGTGCATAAATTTAAATAATTTATTGGATCCATGCAAAAACTTCAATAACTATGTGGACCTTTTTGAAGGTTGTGGACTAGTTGACTTATCAATTATGATTTATAAAATATTAGGTCCCCATTAAAATCTGTAGTCTCCATGAAATATTATTTATGTCATTGAATGTTTATGATCTCCAAGAATACTAAGTGTTTCATGGCATCCTTTGGTATTGGGAACACTTATAATTCTAAGTTTATCCACCATGAACCTATGAATTGGATCCAAATATGGCCCATTTAAATTATGGTCACTGTGTGATTAAAAAGTAACCCAAAATAAACTTTGTGACCTCTTTGATTTAGCCAAAGAAATTTGTTGAGCTCTAAAATTTCCAGAGATATTTATTTAAAACTATCCAAAACTCCTACTTATTTTTTGTGATGTAATATTGCTTGTATGCTTTGAATGTTTTTACATTAAATATAAACACAATAGAAATATTATCCTTATGGGAAAATTTGATCAATAAATCATGAAAGGTAGTATAACCTAAGTGGGTATCATGTGAGAAATGTATAAGAATATGAATGATATTATCCTTATGAAAAAAATGTAATCAATGAAGAACCTAGGTAACATTCTCCAATACAAGTAGTGTAATAGCATATTTATCAAAGGGAAGCACAAACATGGATACTTTACCCCAATAGATGCATAATAACAATCATGTAAATGTAGGCAAGTAATACTAAACATGTACATGATTGGATCATGGTAAAACAATAAAATTGTGCATGATATAGATCTTGGAACTAAGCATATATAAATGTAGATTAAACAGAGAAGGCACACTAAGCATATAGTAGGGAAACCACCCATAAAGTAAATAGATAAATCTAGGCACATGTCTAGTGAAAAAATGTTATGCACATAGTATGCAAATAAAATATAGAAATAAAATCATACAAAGTAATAATGAGAGCACAAAAAACACAAGCATTCAGTACACATATTAAACATTAGATAGGTAATTAATACACATCAAACATAGAGAAAATTAGAAAGGAACTCTCAATAGTAAGAAGATGAATAAAACATATTAAACATATTGGAATCAAAGCTACATAGAAAACTAAAAGTATCCACAAAATACAAAGTAACATTGAAATCATAGTTAGTACAATATACATAGAATAATTAAATGCATAAAGATATATAAAGTAGGAAAAATAGACCAAAATATGTAAGATCATATGAAATCTTAATATGATAAATGAAATCACAAAAGATAAAATTTGAAATGCTACTAATAAACTCCATGAATTATTCCCCCAAACCAAACATACAATGTATCCCTATCCTATTGTAAATCCACGATCATTCATATATATATATAAAATATGTAAACCCTATATTTATTTCAATAATATCATTAGTATCATGTCTATAATAAATATAACCTATATATATATGTGAATAATCATGAATCATATTATATTATATATTTATATATATATATATATATATATATATATATATATATATATATATATATATATATAAAATCGTATACCATCAAAACCTTTTTTTAAAAAAAAGTTAGAGGCAAAAGAATTTCAAAAATAAAAAATATTAACCAAACACACAAAGGAAAAAAAATAGATAATTTTTTTTTAATAACACTCCTCACTTATTCTAAAGAAATGAAGACCCCACTTATTTGAAACTTAGCTAAAAATTTGTGAAGTCAACCCAAAAAAACTTCATTTATTTGGCCTCGTAAGGTTTTTATGTTGTTTTGAAAAACTAGTTTTCCCATAGAACTTTAGATTCTTTTGGAGTATCCTTGTGGGTCTCATTTTAAATTAAATGAATTATTCCTTTTTCTAAGTTTCACATGTTCAATTATGTTTATAAACCTACTGAATAGTGGTTTCACGGTCTTAATAAATTTCATGCACCTGAGAATGTCCTAGGTCTCTTTGTTTCACACAAAATTTTCTCATGAATTTGATACTTTTCTCATGGGTTTGTTTAAGTGTGTTGAATAGGTGGCATAGATGTGATCATTTGTATATATGTGTGAGAGACTTAACGAATTGCATATACCTCTTGCAATCTTATGACCTTTTCAGGGTAAGACACATTTAGAGTTTTCATGAATCTATGGATATTCAACAAATGCCACATGTATTTTTTAAATATATTGTAAAAATAAACCTATATTATGGTAGATTTAAATATCAAATAGGGAAAGCAAAACTTAAATTAGGGATAATCAATCAACATTCAAATAATTTTATTTAATACAAACATTACATATATAAAGCTTAGATAACTTCAATAAAAGATTTTAGCTTATTAAAACACTCCTATTAGTCTTTAATCTCTAATATCTCTCCTGTTATCATTGAATTAGTATACAACTCAATTCAACTTACACACAACAATAATATCTACACACAATTTTACTCCTAATTTATATGAGTTGCTTTAACCATTTCTTACAAATTCATGACTTAAACTTATAAATTTATATATATATATATATATATATATATATATATATATATATATATATATATATATATATATATATATATATACATATAAAGTCGTGAATTAACACTAAAATACAATAAATAAAACTAATAATAAAATAAAATATTTAATAGCCTGATACTTATATTTTTGATTGAAAGAATAAAAAATTTACACGTCAATGTTAAAACCAGATCCAATGTGGAGTGAATAAAAAAACCAATGCAATGCTACTTTTACATAGTTGATTCGAGTCCACATTCTAGCAATTCATTTGAAGATCCAATGTTAATGGCCCAAGGGAAATTTATGTCGAGTCGATGAGGTTTTAGGCAAGATCCATTGATGCACAACACTGAAGTCACTGAGGAGGGTTTGTGTAGATGGTCCAATTTTCTATTAATCAAGTAACAGCCCTGTGTTTTCTAAGGTTTTCATGGATGTGGTGAAATTTGAGAATTCACTACCCATGTTCATTTTATAGAAAGCAATGAATACCACATATAAAAGGAATGCACTGGATGGTATAATGAAAAAGATTTGTCACATACTTTGCATTGATTAACCTTGTTACGAACAAGACCTAATTTAATGAGAGGTCTGTTGAACCTACTCTAATACCAAATTTAAAAATAAAACTACATTATGGAAAAGCCAAAGCTTGAATTAGAAAAGAAAATCTCAAATTATGGGCAATCAATCAACATTTGAATAAATTAATTCAATATAGATATTACATATACAAATCTTATCTAAGTCCTAAAAGAAAGGATTCACAACTTGTTAAGAATCCCTATTAAGCTACAATCCCTAATATCTCTCCTATTCTTGTTGAGTTATTATCACAACTTAACTTACACATAAAAATAATTTCTACACACAAGTTTACTCTTAACTTATATAAGTTGATACAACAACTCATTTATTTATACAAACAAATATATATTCTCACAAATATGAGTACTAACATAATAGTTCTTAACATACATTTCAATATTTAATTGTCACTTTGATTTTATAGAATGATCATGCCTCTAATTGACTCATATTTAGTTATTTATGTGGAGGTAACTTCATGTAATCACACAGTCACACACTTTTCATGTGCCAATGAATGGACTTTATGAACCACTAATACTCTAAGAGTCCAAGGCATTCTTACGTCAACATTTATCACATTTTGATTGGTTACTTGAAACCTTTTGATTGTAGTAATTTTGATAAATATAAGAAACACATACTCCCTAATAATTTGATCTAATTAGAATGTTCCACATGGATGAATTTTATTGTTCACAACAAATACAAAATAAGAAAAGGGTCACAACTTATAGAGGACACATCATATGCATATACTAGGTGGCAAACATATGTCAAAATCATAAAATATCAGATTTTAATTTATGTAGCAAGAAAATTTCATAGACTCCACACATTCATGCAATGCATAATTAATGAGGAAGCCAAATAGGAATTCATGATCTCCATGACTCAGAGTCCACAACATCCCAACATGTGGATGTTTGAGATCTCTTCGAGAATAAATCCATAAATAGTGCTAAAATTAAAATTAAAATGACATGGATAATTAATAGAGCTAAAAAGGCCACCTTTTCCCATTTAGTTCACACATAATGACATGACGAGGACATCCCTGAAATTTAAACTATACAACTAAAGGATTTTGAATTAATATAGTAAGTTATTTCACAGGTGATCACCATAACATTTCAAAGAGAAGAGCTGATAAATTTTAAGTGACTAAGGACCATTACAAACTACTTTTCACAAGTACATAAATCACTTTTTATCTTTCATAGGTGTTGTATTCATTAGGTATGATCACATGATGATCACAATGGTTGATCTTGTTCTTGTTCATGCCTTATTCAATAGTCCATGGGCATATAGATCTTAAGCACTACATTGTTGTATTCTCCATGGTGGAGGAGGCTTGAGTGATAACATATGATGAGGATTCCACACATAATTTAATAAAATATTATGAGGGGTAGTGGTGAAGCTTTAGATATTTCCATGCATTAACATTTTCTATACTTTTTTCATTAGGTCTACTTAAAAGGATGATATTATTTGTTCACCTAATTACAAGAAAAAATAAGTTTCATAGTTGAGGTACCATTTGATAAATACTAAAATTTAACATACCTTATAATTGTATATAATCAAGTGATATCCTAACAATAGATTGATAAGCATGACCTCATGGACGTAATTATAGACTAGGTAGAATATTATGAACATTGGGTCAATGGGTCAGACATACATACCTACCCCATAAAATTATTTAGACTAATAGTTCGAGTAGGGATGCTTCTCATGAACAGATTATATGGACCATTTTAATAGTGCATGTAAATAAGCTATGGATCCCTTGAAATGATTATTGATGACAAGAAATAATCTACCTTGGGAGAAGTCATTTCTTATAATATCAAATAGAAAATAATATGAATGCGATAAGGTCTTCATTTTTGCATGATGTTTTACCCAGTTGATGCATGTTGTGAAACACAAGACATTTCACATTTAATTTCCCCAAATAGTTTCCTTATTCTCCTTCTTTGATTCATTTTTAGTATTAAAAGTTGTATGGGCACAAGTGTTTGGAAAATATTAGGGATATTTTCAACTTATTCTATCCTCTAGTCAATATGGCCATCATTGAGGCATGAATGCCCATATTCTCTAAATAAATGATGAAATCAATCATGGATATATGGGCATATTGGTATTTATATGATTTCACAATGATAAGAATTAAGGGTAATCTAGTAGCTCCCCTCAAATATCCCTATTATGTATGAGATAAATTGAAAGAACAAGGCATTGGATGCCATTCTATTGAAGGAGTGGGAGGAAATTTTAATAGAATACAATAAAATACATATCCAAACATACCTTTAAAGATAGAGAGAATATATTACAATAATTGGCCGTCAATTCAAGCTCTACCTTCACATAGGTCTTAATTTAATCTCAATGATCATTATTTGAGACAATGAGAACCATAGGGAAAATTTAAGATACGTGCATATATTAAAGTTAAAAATTAATTTAGTATATAATCAAAACCCTCACCCTGCTGATGATAATTATTTGAATCTTGAGAATGATTAGGAATTTATAACAATATTAAAAGTTGTAGGGTTATTGAATCCACTAGTTTGGAAGGCAAATTCTAAATAGGGAATGGAAGAAAGACGTGATGCATATTTTCCTCTTGATGAATCACCAAAGACATATTATAATCTCAAAAGGAAAGTTTTATAGGGTTTTCATCTTGCATCATCATCAGTTTCACCCAAGGTAATGAGGACTACTCAAGTAATGGTATTTTTTTATTCACCTCCTATTTATATGGTCTCTATTAGTTCAACTGCTACTCTTTTCATTTCATCCCATGTTTATATGGCATTTGTTGTTTCAATTGTTAGTACTTATTATTCATCTCATATTATAAATCATGACTCCACATTTGGTTACCTCTTAGCCCATTAGAATAAATACATTTAAGTCAAATTATTATTCTACTTATGTATCAATACACCCAAGTTTACTCATGTATATAGTAGACAAATACTGATACACAAACTATCCATAGAGCCCTAGATAGGGGTACAACTTATAAAGTGATTGATA
Source organism: Torreya grandis (assembly GCA_037957365.1). NCBI lineage: Eukaryota > Viridiplantae > Streptophyta > Pinopsida > Cupressales > Taxaceae > Torreya > Torreya grandis. The sequence goes on from JARHVA010002822.1 coordinate 1,462,675, forward strand.
AAGTATATAGGAACCTTAATGTGATTACTTTTACTCAATCTATGTCTAGTGACCTAATGACCTTACCTCTTTCACGTTTTGCAAAGAATTCTTCCTCTATGCATTTTTCAACATCCTTTGGTGTTGGTCTCAACATTATACCTAAATCAATAATTAATATGGTACCTAAACTAAGAAGTGTTATTAATCCATTAATTTTTATTCCAATGAAATCCCCTAACCATAAATTACTTGGCAATAGTCCTATTATGATATCAGATGAGGTAAGAGTAACCTCCACTAGTTCAATTCTTACCACTTTCCTTATTCTCACTTCACTAGTGGAGATTACTATGAATGCTCTAGTCTGACTCTTTACATCCACTATTTTCACTTCAAACATTCTAGTTTCCAATATGACATCATCACCATTGGTCACTACCACTCCCACTAAATCACAAGCCTTGCCCTCATCTCCTAGTAGCCAAATAACAATAAGGCAAGGTGAAGACCAAAGTGAATGGATTGATAGACTATAGATTACCCAAAGCTCATAAGCTTGAGATGATTATTCATGATGAGCCACAGGTTAAGCTCAAATTTTAAAAGGAAAGTGGTAAACTTACAAGAATAATTACAAATAAAATCACACAAGATGGTGTTCATACCTTGTGTAAAACTGAAGTATCATTATATTTAACAATGAAAATGAAGAGAATATGTAATACAATAGCTATAAATTTTGAATATTCAAATAGTGATGAGGAAATTTATGAGGATCCAAAGTATGTGGTAAAATATTCACATTAAGTGGTAGAAAAATTGTCAAAGTAATGACCCAGAAAGTGAAAAGACTTGAGACCCAGACCAGAGAGTTGAGAATGCTCTAGATTATTTGTTTAAATTTATTTTTAAGGTTTGTGATAGAAGGTTGAAGAGTGACATCCTAAAACATAATATTCATACTTAGTTATCACAAATCATTCCAATGTATAACAAATTATAGAATATTTATGGTATGGTTAAGAAAGGTATGTTCCTAAATATCAGGAATATGAATATGTTTAACGTGAATTTATGTCAAAATTTTAAAACTCATATGAGATTCTCAGAATAATTGTCTCAAGACATTATAGATATGGTGTCTCCCACTGATTATTTTAAAGAAAACAATTTGTTACTATTCAAAGATGGCCATATGACCTCAATGTTCTTACCAAACAATAAGCTTACATCTACCCCAATGTTCATAGATTATCTCAGTAATTTAATCATAAGTTTCAAGTCAAAGGTGGTCAAATAAAATATAGGTGGAAACTAGGAATTACTTGATTTGATCACATATGCCACTAAGAAAATTAAGAGGGATTATGTAGTTAGACTATGTCTGGGATCTTCACTAACTAATCATGCAACATTGATGACTCAAGCAAATAATTTTTTTAGAGTTCATATCATCAATATTTCATGGATAAACCAATATTATTAGATATGTGCTCAATCACTTAGAATTTGACAAGGGATCACTCCATAGAATTTGAGTAATGATAATTCCAAATGATTTAGAGATCAAAGTCTATTTCTAGTCACCTACTTTAAAGCACTAGAGTTTATTTTAACATGATTTAGTTTTAGATTTGTTTTATAAATTAGACTTCTATTTCACATGTGACTATTTCCTTTATAATATGAGGTGGTTCCCATACTTGGTGATAAATACATTTATTGTAAACTCTTTTAGAGTATGATTAATTATGGGAGACTTGGCATGCTTTAAAAATATGTTTAGATGTTTTATGAGTCTGTGAAGTTTTTTATTGCTTAATATAGAGATTAAAACTATTGGTGTTTTATATTTAGTAATTATTGCATGAGATTTAACTATTTATAGTGAATTGATTAGATTGAGTGATCAGCTAATATGATCATATTTATTGTTAACTTTGGTTGAAATCAATTATTGTAAATGGATGTGTTGGTTTGAAATTCACTATAATAGTTTATCTTACAATGTAATGCTATCAATATTTGTTCACAATTAAATATTATTAAAACTATTTATTGCATTTGTTTAAGTTTAAGTGCATGATAGGCTTGATAAAATTTGGTTAACTTGTGAATCTCATGAAGTGTATATTTTAGAAAAAATAGTCTTAAGTGTAAAATTTATTAAATATATCTTTATTGTCCTACCTTTATTTATTATTTGATTTTTTTTTTAATGATTATCTCTTGTTACATAGAATAATAATGAATATTCATGTTAGATTAGTTTATATAGTTTGATAAATTGAACATTTTTTCTCAAAATGAAAGGCTTTCTCAAGCAAGTAATAATCGTATTAATCTGACCCACTATTTCCACCAATTAATTATTTATAATATAAAATACATATAAATAATGTTATAGGCCACATTTAGTGATCTTAAATGAGATTAATTATCCCATCAACCTACTGGGTGGGTCACAAACCTCCAAGCATAGGTAAGTTGGCACTAAAAGGAGGGCCATAACTAATAATCAATTTTGATAATAGTGGACATCACAATCCCATACTATAAAATGCCTTGCACTCAATTAAATTGAACTAATCTATATTTATCACCATAATTAACTAAATTTACATCTAAGTCTAACCTAATTTTATTTTAGTCTTTAGATGTACGTTAAAATTGTTGGTCTAATAAGGGTAGACTCATAATATATATGACTCAACTGAGTTCACCAACAAACCCAAACTTTAGATTTTTTTACCTCAAACCTACTTGGATTTATAAAACCACAATCAATGTTCACATATATGTACATAAATTACCTAGGAATCATGAAAGATATATCACTATAATTCCCTCAATAAAGATAAAATAACAAAGGAACATATCACATCTTTTAAAATGTAGAATATGAAGATGTGTGTGTATTTTTCTTATTTTCATTTTGAGATGCAACATATGATTTATTCCTTAATTTTTAATAATAATTATATCAATATTTGGATTAAATTTAAAATCAATTTCTTGGATCAATTTGGATGAGTAATAGACCCTAGTGTCTCGTATGAACAATTCAATAGTATGAGAAGAGAACCCAATGAATCCATTAAGTATTTCAATGTAATATTTTGAAATATGTAAACTTTGATAAGTCCATATTACTTCCCTGATTCTCCATTAACCCTTGATATGTATAAGAATTCATTGGACCTGATGAAAACTTTTTTCCATAGGCATGTTGCACTTATAAATGATTTTCCAATAACTTATGTTGAGGTTATTAACATTGATAGACAATTGAATCCTCGAGGATAAATCATGCCTAAAATTATTTAAAACATAAATTTTTTGAATCCCATCCCAAAATCTAATTAGAACATTCTCACACTCAATTTAGTCCTTATCACCAATGCTACCTTTTAAACATATCACACTGAACCAATAATTTGGTTTTTCGAATGATCAAACTGTCAAAAACATAACAAAAAACTAGAGTCATATTTCTTGAACCCATTATTTCCACCACTTTTTAATTTATAAAACCACATAATTTCAACTTGTGATTTTGGTTACCTTTGGTGATCTTAAAATTAGAGGGATTGTCCCATCAACCTGCTAGGTGGGTCAGAATCCTACATAAAAAAACCCATAAGAAGAAAGGAGAGGAATCCCTATTAACCTAAAAAAATCCATTAGAAATTTTGTATGATTTGCGGCATTTGGTATTTGTATAATGTGTTATCACCATGTAGAATTGAATGCAGACCTTTAGAATGAGATTCAACAAACAAAGGCAAGGGTGATAATCTTATAAGGAATAACATAATAAGGCATAAGTAAAGGCTAAAATAATGAATCATAGGCTAAGATATGACATACCGAGAATAAATTGAAGCATTTAAATAATGAAATAAAATAGATAAATAAATTTGGAGAAAGGACAACCGGTATATGCAAGATAAGGGTGAATAAGATAACTTTAAAATTCAAACACAAATCAAGAAGAAAACATGTGAAAGTAGGACGTAGAGGAAGACCCAAGTGAATAATAGAATAAGGCTAAATAAAAAACAAAGGTTCCAAAAATCTATATCCAAGAGAAAGGAATAAAGAAGGACAAAGAAATCAAGAAAATAATAGGAAAAACACCCAAATAAAAAATCCATAAAGAACATAAAAATATGCACATGAAATAGAGATAGTCTATGGAAAAATATAGGATTTTAGAAAAACAAGGATAACCAATAATATAATTAACATTAGGGAAATCATCATCATGCTTTATATAGGTAGATGTAGTCCTATCATCAAGATTAAGGTTAGGATTTATACGTTATCATGAGTCTAATAAATATAATACATTATCATCAACATTATTTTTATCATTGTTATAATCATCATCATTGTAATCATCCATTTTATCTATTTCACCTCCTTGTATAATAACCTATTAGCTTATCTAACTTTTAGCTTTAATATTTGGATCATTTGTCGGAAATGTTTCTTGTATAAATATATGAGGTTGTATAAGTTTTCACTTTAGGATCACACATTTGAGATCATATGGCTGTTATTTCTTTAGTAACCCTTCAAGAATAACTTCATTTTCAATTTGTACTATAGGAACATAAATATCTCTATAAATCTTAATCACTTAGTCATCATAAAAAAGTTAAATCATTTGTGTAAAATTGATGGAATTGATTGCATTTGATTAATCTATGATCTCCATATAGATAAATAATTTTGGTAAAAATCTTATTGTTGACCATTTTTACCACAAGCCAAAAATGGGTCAAACCCCTATAGTTAGAATCTTGTATAGGGGATTTTTATAATGCCATGGTCTATGTTGTAGTTCTTTTGATGTCATTTCATATGCCATTCTATCTTTGGTCATAGTCTAGCTTGGTCCTTGTGTCATTTGGTGTCTTAGGGGTCATTTATGCAAGTGGCATGTCTTGATGGTGATAAATACAAATAAAGATCATGGAAAGGGTCTGAACATGGCCTCAAAGAGTTTGTTCAGAGTTTCAAAAGTTTAAGAACAAGCTTTGTGAAGCTAGGCCATAATTAAGACATCACGAAGGACTAGATGGAACAACTTGCTTGTGCATTTTATAAATATACCCAAAAAACCTCTCAAAATCCTTACACTATGAAAAATAAATGTCCTTGGTGCCAAAATCATGCTCTATAGGTTTCATATATCGATGAGTCTTCTATCTTGATATCTAAAACTTCCAAGTTCAACTCATCGAGTCTAAGGAGCTAGGCCATCCAAAATGTCATGCAGGAATGAATGAACCAGATCATTTGTGCAATTTTTATCTTCACTCAAGAAGCCCCCAAGAGATAAAGGATTGTAACACTAGGTATTTATTCATGCCAAGAATATGCTATGAAATTTTCAAGTCTGTGTGAGCTTTCTGGCTCAAGTTATGAAGCTTTAAAATTGAACCAGTAGAGTAAGATGTCTATGAAAATGTCAAAATAAAGCTCAAGAAAAATAAACCATTTTGAGCTTAAATTTGATGGTTTCATGAACATCAATGATGTTCATGCGAATGTAATTTTATGGGAGTGAAAACATCAAATTTAAGCTAGGGAAATAGCCATTGGATTTCAAACAGTGGGTTTCAACAAATGTAACGGTCTACATTGCATCGTCAATCTTGATTTGATGGTGTGAGATGATTCAAAAGGTTAAGGAGCTTAAGAGGCCACCATGTGGCATAAGTGTTGAAGCTAATAGTATGACAATAGGAACCTAAAACCAACATGTGATTGACACATGGTGTAATCATAATAAATAATTGACAAGTTAAGGAAATGATCAATGACTCATAATCATTTGTATCGAGTAGGATCAATGGTGTGAGATGGGTCAATATGTCAATATATTGAGTCAGATATCGATCACCAATGAAATTAAAGGTCAATAAACTAGGGAACTTCATGGAGATTGAACACATGACCAAATTTGAACTAGGGCAATATTTCAGGGATCATTGCTCCACCATTAGAGCTCAATCAAATGCCATGAAGCAAACATAGTGATGTAGCCATGGTGATCAAGAACATAAAGGGATGCCATTAAGGCTAAATATGGACATCTAGTTCATAGATGTGTGGTGTGTAGGGTTCATTCTATGATTGTGTTCACCATTCTAAAAGAGACATGTGCATATGGTGAATTCTCAGCTCTTGCGAAGATATAATGGGTTTATTTAGACCTATTTGGATCTAGAAAAGGGACTATGTAGTTTATAGGTCTACATCAATATAAAGAATATAAGAAAACCAATAGTATGAGATTGGTTTTTTGTCTATAGTGAGCTTATGAATATGGGGATAGGTTCGAGCATGATCCAGTTGGAACAAGAGATAGATTTTTTAAGAATTCCATAAAGGCATACACATAGTCCCCAATGATTTCATCCCCAAGACCAAACTGCAAGAAAGGTACCCTTCTCTCCACTTTTTCATGCCATGATAAACTAATTAGGAGTAGTTAACACTAGGACAAATTTTTAACAGATGGATCTGATTATTTTAATTGCATTGATGTTTAAACCTAGCTCAAAACCACTTGATCCCATCATTGCAACCGTATGGAGCATGAGTGAAGGAATAATGGACTTTTGCAACTACTTAAGATGCCCCAAATCAATCAAGAAGTTCCAAAGAAGCATACTGGTAGAGGTAGTTATAACTATAGTTCAAATGAGGTTAAAATCATTTGATTCCCCTTGGGACTTATCTTTTCCTACTTCTCTCTCTCAAATGTTATAAGTATTTTCCATTTTAGCCTTTGTAAAGAAAACACACCATGTATGGAGAAGCCCTACTGGACTGATGTCATATTTTGCCTTTGAACATTAATAAAAGTCTATTTTTGAGTTTTAAACAATTGTCTAAGTCTGTAAGTGATGTATGGTGATGAGAAGTGATAATTATCTATCCTTCCTTCCCTTATCCTTTCATGTTTGAGAAAGAATTCCTAGTCTAATAGGTCATATAGAGTGTAGTCTAGTGTGTAAAGATTTTTCAAGTGTACAATTGTCCTTGGAGTGTGCAATCTACCCTCTAGTTCATTTCCCTTGTGTTTCTTCTCATGTTAAAATCCATTAAGACTTGGAGACTAGTTTGTATGCCTTGTTTAATCATGGTATAAATATGATGGTCATATGGAAGACATTTTGCTACATCAACTCCTTTAGAGTAGGTTCAATTTATGCATTCTCTAACTCTTTTCCTCATAAGTAAGTAGTAGTTTAAGTGATAAGCATTGCATGATTTTTTTAGGGAGCTAATTCTTAAATCCAGAGGCTTATTTCCAATATAGGTACACTGACATACCTGTAAATGTTCCTATGTTTCCCAACTATGGAAAAGGCTTGAACAACTTCTTCTAGGATGTAAGATTTGGTGATAATAGTTCTGGCATGCTCGGTGGGACCCATTATATTCAAGATAACTTATCAAGGTGAATGTTGGTCTTGATAACATTAGTTGTGTTGAGGCCAACATACCCCCATTTTAAAAATTGGCACCCTTGAGAAAACTTGAAGACTAAACATGAAATATGGCATGATAAGATCATTTGTAAAATTTGAAGATCATCCACTTTTCCAAAAAAAAGATTACTTATTATGTTTTGATTTAATTTTGGCTAACAGTGATAATAAATGGTCTTTATGGATTTTTAGTTGCATGTTCCATGGTGTTTGTTCCTAATAAATTCATGTTCTAAAACCCTAACAAAACACTTAGTTCAAATTGAATATTGGCAGGAACTAAATTGGTGAGAAACCTTTACAATCCATTATAGAGCTAAGTATAAACTTCATGTTATAAGCTTAGTCATGTTTTTAACATGACTAGAGCTTAGTATATAATGCTTGGTACCCTTTATTTCTTTCCCCTTTTTAAGTTTCTAGCTAAGGCTAATATTCATTTTGTGGGATCTTTTAAAATTTCCTGACTTGGTCCCTTTGGAGTATACCTTAGCCTAACATTTTAAACCTAAGGCCCCATTGTATTTATTAATATAAATGAGCTTAGCCTTAGCCTTAACACCTTAGCCTAAGTATTTTATATCATTGTGGGTCCTAACTTTACTTCCTTATATCTCACAGATCTAATGATCCTCACTCTATCGTGGTATTTGATCTGATGGAGCAAGAAAGGCTTGAGCATAGACTTAAAAGACATGCAACTCAAATGATCCAATGGTTTGTGCTTCCTCATGGCCTTGTGATCGAAAGACATGAGGAAATCCTAATGTAATCCCATGCATAGTCCCTTGGACCAATCACATTCAAGATCTCAGATCATGATCAATGGTTCTTACTTCATCATGAAGACCTGATTTGATGGATCGAAACATAATTGAAAATTAAAAGGATTACGAAAGGCCCGAATGATTGACACACAACACCCTTGTATTTGAGGATTAAAATCAAAGGGGTTCACCTAAAAAAAAACAACCTATCATGAGCAAGCTCCTAAATCATGATCATATAGCTCTCACTTCATCATGGATATTGATTTGATGGAGCACATTATGTCCAAGATCTTGGGAAGCCTTATGGAGGTGCCAAAGGCATTCTCGCATTGGGTCATAAGAATTTAATGAGCTTAAATTTGATGTTCACATGACCATTATTGGATGTCCATGAGGACATATTTGACATATGTACGATCATCAACTTTAAGCCCATTAAATTAAAAGTTTCACTAGCTTAAAATTGACATTCATGCAACCATCATTAGACCTCCACAAAGTTGTATTTTATGTCCATGAGATCATCAAATTTAAGCTAATGTATTATCCATCTTAGGATCAAAATGCACTCCAAAAATGTTTCTAGGAAGCTCATGAATTACCATATGGACTAATGGAAGCCCTCGAAAGATACTCAAACATGAGAAACCTTCAATCTATAAATATGGAGATGGTCTTATGGTCTAAATATATGCAAAAATGAACCTAGTCTAAGTCTATGCTTTAAGGTCCCCATTGCATTTTTGCACAATGAACCTTAAACTATAGAATTATCTTAAGTATTAATTTAAAAAGTCTTTATAACGTAGAACTTAGACCAAATGCTTCTAACCAAAGGTTTTAATGTGTTTATTAACTCAATGAAACTCTATTTAAATGTTAAACCATTATATCGTGTTGATTCCTTTGAGCATATTTTATAAGGCTTGGCATAAATATTTTAAACCAATGCATACATTGTGTTTATTAAACAGAACATAAACATTAGCTTAAAACATTTAGCCATGGCCCCCTTTATATAATTCAAAAAACTTAGATGTAAATCCCTTAGCCTAAGGTTTGATTCATGCTTAATAAACATGTAATAAACCTTAGCCTAAGGAATTTAAGCCTAATTCCCACTTTAATAATGTTCTAACTTAAAGCTTGGGCATCTTTGCATATCAACAATTGACGCTTCATTGCTGGAGGATGATCTAATGACATGAAAGGCCCAAAGACTTTTAAATGAAGCCTCAAGAACCTATGAGCTCGATGTGTGGCAAAATCAAAATTGAAGTAAAGATGATAGATGATCTGACGGTTCACACTTTATCATGTTGTACGATCTAAAAGTGTGAAAGCCTCAATGACTTTTCAAAATAACTCATAGGCCTCATGGAGATGCCAAGTGGCATAACCACAGGGCACTAGAATCAAAGAGCTAATTAAAAGTCAATATCCTAGATCACAATCAATGGCTCATGCTAATCCAAGATTTTGATTCAATGAAGTGAAATAAAGGGGGTATTTTTAAATGTTAATGGTTAGTGTTTAAAAGGCATTTATGAAAAATGTTGTGAAAGGTCCAGACCAATGCCACATAGGCACCATGTAAGTAGAAAAGGATAAAATAAGAGATATTTTGGGCTCAAAAACATGAAGGTATAAAGGCAAAGGTACAAATCAAATCCAAAGCACGTATGAGCCAAAGTTTGTATATATCCTACCATTAAAGTTCTAAAACCTTGCATAAAAGTTACCCAAGTGAACTCAATTGGATATAATTTGATCCAAAGAGAGCTTGATTATGTTTATAAGTGTAAGAAGAGCTACTATAAAGACTAATTTTCAATCTAGTGTGAGCAATTTGTAGATGTAGAGACCATGGTAGCTCATAGGTATTAGCTAAAGGAGGAGATAAAACTTTACCTATCAACAAATAATGAGGGGTGAATCTTCAAGATGAGGGGTGAATCTTCAAGGACACTGAATTAGACATTGTGGCCTTAAATTCCCTAGGCATTGGGAATTAGTCTAAACTCTTCTTCATGGTGGAGGAGATAAATCCCATCACAAAGGAGGAGTAGAGAATTAATACAGTGAGCTATAGGAATTATGACTTAGTCATTATTCAGATTACTGTCCTTCACCATGCTATTGTAAAGCTTGAGGTACTGCATTGTATAGACATCCTTCCTCCTATCTTTGTTGATTATAGGGTAGACAATGATTGGATCATTAGGGAGGGAAATTCTAAGAGGGTAGCTTATATTTACCCTATAGCCTTTTAAATTTACTATAAGATCCTAATTCCCCATGTCGAGTTGTCCAAAATCAAAGAATAGACCAATAAACATGACTTAGACACTGTCCTTAGACCCTGGTTGCACCAAGGACCCCATATCTTCTACGAATTTGAGGGTAAGATCTCAATAGTCTAATTCAAGGAGAGCATGAGGGTAATCATGACCCTATTAAACCAAGTAATTGGAGTCCCCTCAACCACCTATGCAAATAAAATCTAGGTTCCCTATGTGAATTTCATGGTGGAAAAAAATATCACCCCTCCAATTGGAGATTTAATCAGCGTCTTCCTCACCAAGTAGTTCACAGATACCAAAAGGAAGACAACTAAGAAATTTTATATGATTTCATACCTACTGGATGCCCTACTTGCCTTTGTCAACTTCCTAGGGATTAAAAATTGGTCTCTTGGGGGAAAAACTACCATTTCCCATCATTACTCCAAATTGCACATATTTAAGTACAAAAACCATATGCATTTTATTTGTGACTATGTCTACCCAGCCACAATGGAGGCTATTATAGGTATTCCCATGCCTAAAGTCCATCCACTAATCAATAAGTATGTCAAGATGATGGGAAACATATGGTTCTATCCAAACTGTATAGTCATTAGAATTGAGGGGATCATGTCCCAGCCTTATAGATTGCCAGTGTATGTTACTCACAAGATGGATGATCAAGAAATTGCCTAGCAGCTTAGCCAAGACATTGATAGAATTTGTAAATAAAATACTACAAGATTCAAAATAGGTTGATACCATGTCTAAGCACATAAACTCATTTGGGTTTCAATTGGATGAGATCAAAATATGGGACCCAAAGAATATAGTGAGTAATCATTTGAAGGAGCAGAAGCTACCCAAGACTGAATACATGCATTAGCTTGGTGTTCATGATACCATTTACATTAAGGCCAAGAATTATGAAGAGGTGTTGGCCAAAATCAAAGGGCACAACATCAAACTTGAACAAAATTTGATAAAATATGATAAGCCATTTGGAGAGGCATAGAAAATGCATCCTCTCCAGTATCACTTATTTCCTAGACCATCTGGGACATTCCATGAACAACCCCAATTATAAAATCCATAGCCTCAAGGGTAGATTGTGAAAAATCAAGATGAACAAGGCCATAGTAAGGAAAAATTGGGAGAGGTGAAATTAAAAGAGAGACCCAAGGAAGGGCCCCCATCTTCAGCACTTCCCCAAAGGCCACCTTACCCTATTAGACACATAAATATGATTGCCTTAGATCTAGATGAGACACTTTAGGGTGACCTCAAGGAAATTATAGAGGCATATGACACAGATGAGGAAGGGGAGTAAATGCAAGAAGATCAAGTCTAAGTAGGAGAGCATAGGGAGGATAAAATAAAAAATCTTGCTCTTGACATGGTCCCAATAGCTCTTAAGGAAAAGAGGAAAGCAAAAATGGCGCTGGTCCTTATTGGGCACAAAATACCAAGGTTGACTCTCACACACCCAACTAGTGAGATTAACCTATTTAGTGATGAATTCCCCTTTCATGGACCAGTCATTCATGACTATTTTATTTATGGGAAATTACAAAAGATCCCTTCTCTCTCCCATTCATGGGCTATGACAAAGGTTGCCAATATTGAAGTACATGATGACATTAAGTCATGGATTAGGGATATGGTAAAGGAACAAGAAGAATTATGGTCACTTTAGGACCAAATAAAAAGAAAATGGATACCACTAGAACATCAGGCAACATAGGTGTAGAGGTCCCAGAGCCTCTAAAATTCATAGGCTCATCCACCACCATGCAATTTAATCCAAAGATAGATGGATTAGAAAGGGTCACCACTAGGAAAACTATGGTGGGAGCTAATGAATTCACCTTCCAAAAGGTGGAGCCCTTTGTGGGTTTAACCTCAATGGGAGGTAAATAACTTGGCAAGGCTACTATACATGAAGAGGATGTTGAGAGCTTGATTGAGGCTCAATCAACTCAAGCAAAGGCTGGAGTCCAAGGGATGAAATCGAGAATCCAAAACTTGGAAAGAGAAAAGGAGAACCTATAAACCTAGACCATTTTATCAGTCCCTAACACCATGATGGACATGTTTGAAGCCTCATTATTTGATATGTTCAATTCTTTGAATTCAATAAAGCTAAGATAGGATTCCCTAAGCCAATATTTTGAAGCAGGCAAGGAGTTAATAACAGAATGGAAAAAGGTAGAGACCTAAGTTAGGTATCTCATTGAAATTATGATTAGGAACAAGATTCCTATGTTAAAGACTATCAACTTAGCACATTTGAACAACATAATGGGAATAATAGTAGACAAGGTCCATAAATTTGATTAGGCTTTTGGTAGATGATAAAGTATTGATCATTCAAATTGAGCAATTCCTAGGAACCATTTTGGCAAATCCTACTAAGACCACTACCCTTTGAGTCATTGATGATGCTAAATTAAAACACAAGGTCACTTTGGTGATGCAGTCATTTAGAAGAAAGATCCAAGGCTAGTCTGGAAGGGACAATAGAAGAATTTTGGACATGATTTTCATAGCCAAAGAGAAAATTGTAGAGGCAAGGAGCATAAAAAAGCCATGGCTAGAGATGATTGAGACTTAGATGACTTGTCTGATCAAGAAGAGGTTTTCCTAATGAAGCCAACTATGGATATGAATCTCATCAAAGACCAACCTCAGAAGGCAATGGAGATCCTACAAAATCAATAAGGGCACCCTTTAGAAATGGTCCCGCCTAGTAGCTTATATTCCTTTTGTAAAAGGAATTGTAATTGATGAGCTTAGAATATGGCTCATTATTGACATGTTATTTCCCTCAATTCATCTCTCAAAGGATATTATCTTATGTAAATCTTAGATTGTTAGATAGCTATTGCATGGAAAATAGATATTTGTCTTATTTATATTGAACCAAAGATTAAACCTTTACTTTGTCATTAATGTCTAATACATAGCATGTTTTAGTGATTTTTGTTGTGAAGAATGCTCAGGAAGAAGACACAGGCGATGTATAGTGAACATTCAATTTTGATCTCCATCCAACAAAGCTATAGACTCCATAGGCTTACTACTACAGACTCTATAGGCTTGTTTCTATGGACTTTGTAGGCTTGTTTCTATGGATTCCACAAGCTTGTTTCTATAGACTCCATAGGCTTGTTTCTACGGACTCCATAGGCTTGTTTCTAAAAACTCTTCAGGTTTGTTCCTCCTGATTCTACAAGGTCAATTCTGTGGATTGTGTAAGGATGAAACTACAAATGGGGAAGCTGGTGGCTAGATAGGATAAGAGAGAATCATTCTAGCTAGAATCAAATAAGGAAATAACCACTTACTATTTTATAGGATTTGCTTTTGATAAAGTTGTATATGTATTTAGATCTTAGGACTATTATAGGATATGATATCTATTTCATCAGAATAATTGGATCTCTTAGAAATCTAATCTCCTATCTTTGGATGAATGGATCGACCAAGGAATCATATTTCTTTGCATCCTATTTTGAGTTGATTATATTAGTATAACATGTAAAATTTTCATATATAATATATATTAGATATCAGATGATCGAGAGTAGATAATAGAGGAAAATATTTGTGCAAGCATATTACAGGTTTTAGCTAGATTGTAATCATTTTAGTTTTATGAATTATCACTTCAGTTTCCAGTATTGATTAATCTTTATTCCTGAGTCTGAGAGGAGCAAGGGCCCACTCTCCTTGGAACTAGGAAATGTGTATGGTATTTATGTTATGTTTTATTAATTCATTGTTATAACTAATTAGAATCTTGTTAATGTTTATATTTATTCATAAAAACATCAAAACAAATTCACAATTTTAAAGGCATTTTTTAATTTCAAAATCATTTCCTTTCTAAGCAAAAGTGTGTTTTCTTTTACAGTAGATGTGTGAATCAAATTTCCTTTTGTTAAATAGGATTGTGAATTTACTTTCCATGCAAGTGTAAATAGGAGTGTGATTTTTACTTTCAATCAAAAGAGTGGACTGATTTGATTTCTTTATTTTTAGCAAAAGAATGAATCACGTAGTTTAGGACACATTTATTTTTTTAGTCAAAGTTAGAATAGGACAATCAAACACACCCATAAGCAACCTTCTAGATCTACCATCCTATACCTTACTGAAGACAACTTTGGACACCAGTCCTGGTTGATAAGACATCAATTGAATATTGATTAAATGAGGAGATAAATGACACTCATAATTTTTGGCATCATTGTCGGGGAACATAAGGTGTTAGTAAGGTAATAATTATTAGTCTAGAGTGAAAAATAGAAAACATTGTAAAAAACCATAAAATCCCATAAAAATTCAATAAATTGATGCAACGTCCTAGAGATTCTAAAGGATGATTCATCCCAAAATTTCCACCAAGAACACAAGTTGACACTCGTTCAACATCTCTGAGTAGTGAACTAGAAGTTACAAGTGAAACCTATCTGCAAGAGTCTTCTAAAATTTGGATAGAAACTAGGCCATTGCCACAAGCAAGCCCCATAGGACAAATTCCTCAAGATCAATCTTTTACAAGAAGACACTATTTAAGAATTTCTAAGGATTTAGAAGAAGCATTTCAAAAATCTATAACTGAAGAAAATTTTGAGAATTTTGAACAACCCATAACTAATACCATAAATATTCAGTGGAAAGATCATCTTGGCTTTGAAACATCATCAGAAGAAGAAATGACTTTCCAACAAAATCAACAACTTGCACAACCAGGAAGGACTTTTTCCTTTCCTATTGTTTCAGATCATAATGATCAACCCCCCATGAAAAATATTTCACCAGCTAATCTGCCAAATTTCTAGGGAAGATCTATAGAAGATCCTGATCAATTTCTGTTTGAGTTTAAGGTGCTATGTCAAACCTATGATTACACAAAAAATAGCTAGAATTTAAAACTATTTCCCTCTACACTTAAAGATGTAGATATGAGATGGTTCATGGGTTTACTTGGTGATTCTATTAGAACATGGGATGACATGGAAACAAAATTCTTGAAAAAATACCAAGATTGCTGGTGAGTGTGAGAAAGAAAAGAGGATTTCTTCAAAATCAAACAGAATGAGGATGGATCTTTAGAGAATTATTTGGACAGATTCATGTTCACTCATAAAAAAACAATTATCCACTCACTGAAGATGTTCAGAAATTGGTTTTCTTGAAAGAGTTGGACAAAGATACTAGAGATGCCTTAAGTTTGATGGGAGGTGGAGATATAAATAAGTTAGATGTTGATCAAATTTATGAGCTTTGTACCAACTACTCTTGAATGAAACCTAGAATTAGGAAAGAAAGGTTTTGGAAATCTAATGAAGTGGGTAAGCTAATGGAAGAATTTGCTAATTTAAAGATAGATATTCTGGTTACACTAAATAGTACTTTGGATTGCCTTCAAGCTAAGGTAAATGCAATAAAACCCTTAGCAATCTACTATCCTAAGTGCAGATAGAAACATGCCCTTAGAGACTGTCCCCTAGATAGAAATAATGGTTCATCATGTGGGATCTATGATGCAATAGATCATGATACCAAACATTGCACCCTTCTACCTTTTTTAAAGAATCAAATGAAAACACAAGTCCAGTCCACTGAAGAAGTAAATTATATCCAGAGACAAACCTTTGCCCCACAAAACTAGGCTCAAGGACAATTTAATGTAAGAAACCTAGTTAATCCATGGATGACACCATGGAATGTTTCAATTCCTTCACCTTTTTAGAATCAACCCCAAATTCCATCAATCCAAAATCCATGGGCAAGACAAGATTGGATGCCAACACCCCTATGGATGATGCCACAACCACAACAATAATAGGTATCACAATGGCAATGGATACCACAACCATATCAATAATGGAATCAGCCATGGAACCCACAACCATAATTTATCCAACTCAGAAGACCACTTCAACAATAAACTATTATGCCACCCCTAATTATTCACCAACAAGAATAAATCAATCAACCCTTAATGCCTACATAACCAATAGTAAATCTAAAAAATAAACAACTAAAACCTGTTTATGTTAATGAATAGGAAGAGAGAATCAATGTTGGAGTTATTGAGTATTCAAACATACACTTAAGATCAAGAAAAACCATACAAAAACCTCTACTTCTCATTTCTGAGATACCTGATGAAAAAGAAAAAATAGACTCATCTCAATTAAACATTAGAGAGGCCAAAATCAAAATGAGCCCTGACGTAAACAAAGAAAAAATACTACCCCAATAGTTCCTTTTCTCAAAAGATTAAAAGAAATTGGTATTAAACCAGAATCAAACTTGGTCCATGAGTTGCAAAAGATCAATATTGAGGTAGCCCTTCTACAAGCTATTAGGGATATACCTGAATTAAACAAGATCATCAAAAACCTTTGTATCAAGACACCTAGGAGGAAAGCAAAATATCCAAGAACCATTCATGTTGATGGAAAAGTTGTTGATTTATTACTAGGAAAACTATTAGTTCCAAAATATGCAGATCCAAGAAGCCCAATGATCACAATCACAATTGGAGGAAAAGAAATTCATAACATCTTGGTAGATTTGGGAGCAACAATTAATGTTATGACAATTGATACTCTCCATACATTGTCTCTTATGAGAGTGCAACCCACAACTACCATTCTTCAAATGGCAGACCAATCTATAACTAAACCAGAAGGGATTATAGAAAATGTTGAAGTAATAATAGAGTCTTGGGAGTATCCAGTAGATTTCATGGTCTTGCAACCCAAAACAAAGAATCTAAGATATCCCATAATTCTAGGTGGACCATGGTTGTCTTCTATAACAACATTAATTGATTTCAGTTTAGGAGACATGATCATTTCTAATGGGTTAAAATCCAAATGTATCTTTTTGTATCCTCCTGTAAAACCATCAACAAATTGCATACAAGAACTTTGGGTGGATGAATCAGACAACACATTAAACAACATTTCCTCATTATCTATGATCATAGTTAAAAAACAATTGGAAGAATTGAATGGAGACATATACCAGAATTTATAGACTCTACCAGTCCGAAATCTATAGATTTTACCAGTCCAAAAGCTATGGACTCTGCCAGTCTAAAAGCTAAGGACTCGGTCAGTCCAAAAACTATGGACTGCCTTAGTTTAGGATTCTTGGGTCAGATAGAATATTTTAAAACCTCCACTTCTATTTCTTTTATTTTTTTTCATCATATGATCATGGATTGATTCAGGAAAGTGTGTGGAAATTGGTAGAACAATAGCAAACTCATTTTTTAGATGCATTCCATTGTTCTTTAGCAAGACTGATTCCTCCTAGAAAAGTGTTTGTTGATACTATAAACATGTTTCATAAGCTAATTCCTCATCCATATCCTTTGAACTCATTGATGAGTGAATTCAAGCAAATAGAATCCAACTACCCAGGTATAAAACCAATCATGATATTACCTAGAAATATTTTGAACATCAATAGTTGGTTAATAAATGAAGATAAAGATCAACTCTTTGAAGTAATGGAAAGACATACCAAGGATTTTTATTGGTGTTATATTGACATGCAGGGAATTCATCCTAGCATATACACTCATCACATTTACACAGAATCTGTCAAACTGGTTAGACAACTACAAAGAAGAATAAACCTAGCTTTAAAGGAGATAGTCAAAATAGAGATCTAAAAGTTGTTGGAAGTTGGGTTTATTTACCTCATCTCAGATAGACAGTGGGTTTCACCTCTGGTAATTATGCCCAAGAAAAATGGAAAATTAAGGGTATGTGTAGATTATAGAGAACTAAAAAAAGCAATACTAAGAGATTACTTTCCTTTACCTTTCATTGATCAAGTTCTTGACAACTTGGTAGAAAAAAGATATTGTTCTTTCCTAAAGGGGTTTAGTGGGTATAACCAGATAATGGTAGTAGTTGATGATCAAGATAAAACCAAATTTACCTGCCCTTAGGGAACTTTTGCTTATGGAGTACTTCCATTTGGACTCTGTAATGCTTCAACAACCTTCCAAAGAGCAGTTCTGACAATATTCTCTAACCTTACAAATGATTATGTTGAAGTATATATGGATGATTTCACCATTTATGGTGGAACTTATGAAGAGGCTCTTACCAACTTGGAGAGAGTATTCTTTAGATGTGAGGAACATCAATTATCTTTGAGCCATGAGAAATGTTTGTTGATGATGGATAAAGGAATAGTACTGGGACACCATATTTCTACAAAAGGCATTCAAGTAGATCCAAATAAAGTTGAAATAATCTCCAACTTACCCATTCCGCAAACACAAATAAAAATTAAGAGTTTTTTGGGACATGTTGGTTAATACAGACGCTTCATAGATAATTTTAGCCAAATAGTTACCCCTATATTTGCTTTGCTTACAAAAGACAATACATTCAAATGGAGTGATAGTTTCCAACAAGCCTTTGAGACCATCGAAGCTAAAATTGTTACTGCTCCAGTATTGAGAGGATCAGATTGGACTAAGCCATTCCATATATACACAGATACTTCCAATACAACACTAGGACCACTCCTTGGACAAAAAGATGAAGAGGGTAACATGTATGCTATATACTATATTAGAAAAAACATGACACTTGTTGAAAGAAATTACACAACTGAGAGGGAATTCCTAGTTGTAGTCTATGCAATTAATAAATTTAGACACTACATAATAGGTTACAAGGTATTTGTCTATACAGACCATTCAGCTATTAGATATCTTACCAATAAACCAATTATGGGAGGTAGGATTATTAGATGGTTCTTACTCTAACAAGAATTTGATATTACTATTATAGATAAACCAGGGAAGTCTAATGTAATTGTTGATTTATTTTCAAGAATGAACACTATAGGTGAAGAAGAACCAATGGAATATGACTTTATAGATGAATAATTATTTACTATTTTATCAAAATCTCCATGGTTTGCTGATATAGCCAATTACCTCACCACAGGGAAGTTTCCTCTACAATTTTCATAAAAAAAAGAAATGTTTAATCAAAGAAAGTTCTTTTAAATGGATTAATGGAATGTTATTTAAACTTGGACCTGACCATGTGTTTTGTAGGTGAGTGATAATGGTGAATATTATGATATCATAAGATCTTGTCATGATGAACCAGGAGGAGGTCATTACTCAACTCAAAGAACCATACCTAAAATCCTAGGAGTAGGATACTATTGGCCTCACCTTCATCAGCAAGTAAAAAGATATGCCAGACATTGTGATGCTTATCAGAGAATTGGATAGCTTACTCTTTCAATAGAGATGCCTCTGTACCCTCATCCTCAATTAGTTTTAAAACCATTTGAGAAATAGGGAATTGATTTTATAGGTCATGTAGATCCTCCTTCTAGAGGAAAATAATATCTCCTAGTATGCACAAACTATGTGACCAAGTGGGCGGAAGTGGAAGTATTAACTCATGCAAGAAAAGAGATGGTAGTTGATTTCTTATATTTCAAAATCATGCAAAGATTTGGTGCTTTAAGAGAGATAGTCTCAGATCAAGGACCGTAGTTCATGTCAAACATGATAAAGCACTTCATGTAAGTATATCAAACTTAACATAGAAAAATATCTCCATACCACCCACAGGCTAATGGGTAAGTTAAATTCACCAACAAAGAACTAGAAACCATTTTAACTAAGGTTGTTAATTCTAGCAAAAAGGATTGGGTAGATAAGGTACCAGAAGCTGTTTGGGCCTATAATACTACTTGGAAAACAACAACTATATTTTCACCTTATGAATTGGTTTATGGTAAGAAGCCTTTATTCTCTGTTGAATTTGAATTAAAAACTTTGAAAATAGCTATAGAAGTAGGAATTGAATTAGATAAAATACAAAAAGAAAGACTCTTACAGCTTAATCAACTTGATGAAATGATGATGGAAGCACTTCAAAGAACTAAATTGGTACAACATCAAATAAAAGTTTGGCATGATTCACAAATCAAGCAACAAAAGGTTCAGAAAGGAGATTGGGCACTGTTGTTTGATTCTAAATTTCAACAGTTTAAAGGAAAACTACAAATGAGGTGGTTGGGACCTTATTAGATTGAGGAGGTTTATGAAAATGGTTCTGTTAATCTAATACATATTGATGATAGTAGAAGAGCTCTATTAGTCAATGGACATAGATTGAAGCTTTATCAAAAACCTCTTAATAAAGAAAAAAATATTTAAAAGGTAAAAGATCAAGTAGCTGTTTTGGAGAGCTCTTCTTCTTCCAAAGAAAATGCTCCTTAATAATCTTCCAGTAAATAAATAAATAAATAATAAAAAAATAAATAAATATCAATAGTGAAAATATTTTTAGGGACACTATTGACAATGCATGCCCAGAAAATGAGCTTGTTGGCTAGCTATGCATTGCAAAAAGGGCTTTGGCTAGAAAAATAGCAATGGCTAGCCAAAGGGCAAAAAAAAAAAAATAGAGAATCTCATCATGTCACTATGATTGGTCGTGTTGACTAATCCATGCAAACTTATTTGTGTAGGACAAATGGTGAGAAAAGGACAAATCTAAGGCCAAATTAAGTAAGACATATATTTTATTTATCTATGTTTAATTAACTAATTATATTTGATTTAATTAAGACTTATTCTATAGAGATAACCGAAATTTAAATCTTCCAAAAGAGAATGACATGACACATGCCATAATGAAATTACATGCAACGGAGCCACCAAAGGTGTATGGATAAGAGTGCAGCTTTGATACAATCAATTGAGTCATCAATCATAATAATGACAGGATGTCATAAAAAAGGTTTTAAATAAATTAATGAATCACTGTCACCATCAAAGTGACACATCATCATTTCACCCAAATTCTAATAGACAAAATGGCTGGCACACTCTGTAGAAATGTATGACGCTTAACTATATCAAGTCATCATATCAAACTAAAAACTCATGCAGTTGTAGTGTTTTATATGAACCATTTTATTTCTATAGACTTCAACAGAAGCTGGTCTACAAATCCTCAGTGACTGCTGCCTACCGATTCTAACAAAAGACTGGTCTAAACCCCAATCAAAGTTAAAGGAATAGAGTTGACTATAACTCTGCATAGAAATAGGATAGAAGATGAGATCAAAGCCAAAGAATGTAGAAAAGTTTCATAAAGACAAAGCTCTATGGTAGTTTTTAGAGCCAATCACTGGCTACCTTTCATTGAAAAGTTCCAAGGTTTAGATGAAAGAATAGTAAGTGAATTCATCACTAATCTCACCCCTGAATTTTCAATTGTGAAAGACAATGTTAGTCCTATTACAACTCAAATTATACAAGTTATAGAAGAGGGAATAAGAGCTACAGGTAGAATTTCATTTAGTGATTTAATTAGTCAGTTTAATGGTAAGGAGCAGATTGGGACTTCATGTCTAGTATATTCCAAGGGAAAATTAAAAGAGATTAGTATAAATTCACTTCTTGAACACTAGAAATCAGTAGCCAAGTGGGTACTCAAGTATATCATTTATGAGGGGAAACACAACCTTTTAGGGGGAGACACCATGAAAATGTTACTACACCTTAAGCATGGGAGATAAAACCCTCAATACAAAATTAACCTCCCATCTTTCTTATATGGTGGTCTACAAATTATGTCTACAACCCTTAATGCTGCTCTCAATAATCATGGCCTTATTCATCTCATTATATAACATCACTTCCTTCAGCAAGGATATGAGGTCTAGGAGGAATTTCAAAGTACTATAGCACAACAAATTCCAAATTTGCCTGCAAAAAAAACCTCAAATTCACCACAGAAACATTCATCTCCACCTACTACATTAGCTAAGAAAACAACACTAAGGAAGAAATCACAGACTGTAGTCCCAACAGAAATCCCTTTTTCTTCTTCTTCTTCAAGAAGAATCACAAGGTCTCAACACCCTAAAGTTTTAAGGTCCCCATAAGAACTTCATGAATCTGTAGTGAAACCTATTCCCTTGTCAAGAAGAAGAAAATTGAGACAAAAGGTTGCTACATAAATTGAGAAGACTGAGAGTTTGATGGTTGTGAAGGAAATCCAACCAAGTGTAGCTCAGAGAGTGACTAAAAGAAGGAAAAGGCTCATTTTAACAAATGAAGATGAATACGAAGCTACATATATTTTAGATAGTCTTAAAATGGTATCTCATTCCCCCATACATCAAAATATCCCTACACCTGTAGATGTTGAAGAAATTCCTTTCAAAAGGAACTCTCTAATCATAATGGAGGAACTAGTTCCAGAGGAAGAGCCACACAAATAGAGGAATCAAGTATGGTAGAACAATGACTTGTTACAGTTGAGACTACAATGGATAAAAGGAAAACTATATGTACCAATTAGAAAGGTGAATCATCTAATCTAAATGATCCTATTATGTAGTTAACTTTGCAATTTTTTCAAGCTCAAGCTCTTGAACAACAATAAATAGCTAACATTGCTGACTTGATCAGTCAATTATAGAACAAAGATCATCTCAAATCATTGTTGGTGCAGAAATTAGACACAACATCTGTTGATCATGCAATAGAAGTTCATAGATTAGAAGAAATAATAAAAGAACATGAAAGTGAACAAATAGATCTTTGGATATATTTAGAAAATCTAAAGAAGGAAAATAAGAGATTGTAGAGTTTGGTAAACTCTTTCAAAGCACCTAATGTTACACCTTCTCCTCCTAAGGTATTTGTTGACCACAATTGTCAAACAAGTGATCTAGGTATTCCTCCCTTGTAAATACTACATAAAATTAGAGAAGAATATTCCATACTTAAATAGAAAAATAAAGATGCAACTTCTTCAAACAAACTCTTGGAAAATGAAAAGAAAGAATTAGAAGCTAAAGTCCAAGATTTAGAAGAAAATTTATAGGATGCATGCAAATTAGAGGAATCTCTTTTGGCATGTAGGAATCCTTCTCCTGCATATAGTTTGTTTTTATTTGAACAATTTTTTAGATGGCAGCTTCTGAAGATCTCTTTTCATCTTCCTTACAAAATTTTATAGCCAACAACATTTTTGGAAATTTTCTATAGTGTTGAACCTGATCAGCAGGATTTTATTTATGAGTTTTATTTGCATGATTTGATTCTAGGAGACCATGAGCACAATAAATTTTTGATAAACCTTCATGTAGGAGAATTTCAACTAAGGGCATTACATTCTACATTCAAAAATCAAATATCATGGAAAATCAGATTTGAGGACTATACAAATCATGTTAAGACTATAGGATTGTGTGTCAGACCAGCCTTCCCTATTCCTAGATTGATCAAATAGAATTTTAACTATGCTTTATTAAGAGTTGAGGTTAAAACACATTATTTACAGGCTTTATATGATTGTTCTATTTCTTTTGACTTGCTTTCAAGATAGATTTTTGATTCAGTGGTGACTACAAGTGTAAATAGATGGGACCAACTTTTAGTGCCTCTTAAAACATGAGAGGTCATGTCCAAAAATAACTTAAGATGGAGTATGAGGAGAGCGTCCTCAATTTTGGAAATCTTAATAGAAGTAATAAACTCTAGGGGAGAGAATAAATGGATTGGAATGAGATATAGATCCCCTTTGCTGATTATACCTATTCTAGGATGGCAGAGTTGGCCTACAAAATCAGAGGAGTAATTCAATATATGGAAATAAATGATTCAATCACATCAGAGATTTACAAGCAATTTAGACAAGCATATAATAGATGAATTTGATGAATATGATTTGAGTTAGAGTATGGAAAGTAGATGCCAAAGTAACGAATGCCAATAAATATTTGCAATGGGACTTGCAAAAAGTAAAGCTTGAGGGAGATGACGAGCTTAGAATATGGCTCATTATTGACATATTATTTCCCTCAATTCACCTCTCAAAGGATATTATCTTATGCAAATATTATATTTTTAGATAGATATTACATGGAAAATAGATATTTATCTTGTTTATATTGAACTAAAGATTAAACCTTTACTTTGTCATTAATGTCTAATACATAACATATTTTAGTGATTTTGGTTGTGAAGAATGCTTAGGGAGAAGATACATGTGATGTATAGTGAACATTCAATTTTGATCTCCATCCAACATAATTAAGGATTTTGTAGGCTTGCTACTACAGACTCTGTAGGCTTGTTTCTATAGACTCTGCAAGCTTATTTCTACAAACTCTACAGGCTTGTTTCTACGGACTCCGCAGGCTTGTTTCTATGGACTCCACAGGCTCGTTCCTCCTGACTCTGCAGGGTCAATTTTGTGGATTCTATAAGGATGAAGCTACAAATGGGGAAGCTGGAAGCTAGATAGGATAAGAGAGAATCATTCCAACTGAAATTAAATAAGGAAATAGCCGCCTGTTGTTTTGTAGGATTTGCTTTCGATAAAGTTGTATATATATTTGGATATTAGGACTATTATAGGATAAGATATCTGTTTCATCAGAATAATTGGATCTCATGGAAATCCAATCTCCTATCTTTGGATGAATGGATCGACCAAGGAATCCTATTTCTTTGCATCTTATTTTGATTTGATTATATTAGTATAAAATGTAAGATTTTTATATATAATATATATTAGATATCAGATGATAGAGAGCAGATAATAGAGGAAAAGATTTGTACAAGCATATTATAGGTTTTATCTAGATTGTAATCATTTTAGTTTTATGAATTATCACTTCAATTTCTAGTATTGATTAATCTTTGTTCCCGAGTCTGAGAGGAACAAGGGCCCACTCTCCTCGAAACTAGGAACTGTGTACGATATTTATGTTATGTTTTATTAATTCATTGTTATAACTTATTAAAATATTGTTAATGCTTACATTTATTCATAAAAACATCAAAACAAATTCACAATTTTAAAGGCATTTTCTTATTCCAAAATCATTTCCTTTCTAAGCAAAAGTGTGTTTTCTTTTACAAAAAATGTGTGAAGCAAATTTTTTTTTGTTAAATAGGAGTGTGAATTTACTTTCCATGCAAGTGTAAATAGGAGTGTGATTTTTAATTTCAAGAAAAAGAGTGGATTGATTTGATTTATTTATTTTCAATAAAAGAGTGAATCACGTAGTTTAGGACACATTTCTTTCTTTAGTCAAAGTTAGAATAGGACAATCAAACACCCCCATAAGTAGCCTTCTAGATCTACCATCCTATACCTTACTGCAGATATCTTTGGACACTAGCCCTGGTTGATAAGACATCAATTGAATATTGATTAAATGAGGAGTTAAATGACAATTGTCAGTAATAGCTAGAATATGAATATTCTTTTGTAAGGCATATGGTAGTCTATTAGCATATTGTCCTTAGGTTAGTCTAATTGTGAAGAAGTGTATTTTAGAAATTTTAAGGAAAATTGTCCTTATCTTTTATACACTTATATGTTGTAACTAACCAATGCAATGCCTTATCTTTCTATAAAAGGCATGTATCACCATCTTATAAAGGGAGAGAATTTTTGAGCAAATTTTGTACACTTGAATTAATTAATATAATCAAGGATTTATGCAAAGATTGTCCATTTTTGATTTGTCAATTGCTAACATAGTTTTTCTCTCAATTGCTAGTTTAGGTCTTGAATTTGAATAATTTATTTAAATTCTAGGTTGCATTTTATAATCATAGGGTTTCTAATTTATGCATATGTTAGATTAGTTGGAGGATCTTGGATTTTTATTCACTTCATTTTGCTCTATATTTAGATGTGCAAATGTTATTTGATTATAGTAGTAAATATTTAAAAGTAGACCTTGTTCTTAATTATGATTCTTTACATTATCCTTTGAAGTTTGCCTAGTATATAGTGAAATATGAGCTTAGGCTATTTTACATTATATATTGGGTCAAATGCATACTCAGTTGCAATTGATGCTTAGTCATGATATTTAGGACTAAATTGGTAATCACTCACTCTCTTTTCTACCTTACCTTTCTATTTGCTCCTTTTTTTACACCAGATCACTATAGTTTAAGCTTCATTATATATATCCACTTAGATTATTTTGTAGCTTAGGTCTAGGTCATAATTTTCTAAGCATTAAACATATATTTTCTATAATTCACAAAGAAAAGATCATGATGGCTCCCAACCATCATTCATTATAAATTTGTGGAACACCAATGCATATTTCTGTTGCTATTCCACTATAGGTGACATCAATTTGCCACAACATTCTACTCATGCTCTGAATTCCTTGAATTCTAAAATGATAAGTGTTATTTGAACACTAAGAAACCCTGAAGTACATTTAGAGGCATCAATAAGCTATAAATTGGTGTACTACTAAGGTTTTGGTGACTCCTTCATGGTAAATATAGTTTAAGGCCATTTGTTTTGTTATAAACATGCCCTCATAATTCATGGTTATCACTAGGTCATCCTATGATATTATAGTCAATCCCATTAACTCACCCTTTCAACCTAAAATCCCTCTTGCAATTTAGTTTCCACAGCATAATCTACCCTTTGAAGAATGAATAAATTTTAGTAGAGAGGAAGAGGTTGAAGAGGCTGAAGAAGTTAAAGATATTGAAGAAGACATGGATAGACCTCATGATGTCCATATATTCAATACTAATAATCCAATTCAAATTCATGCATATGATGTCATTCCTCCTAAAGCCATGAAAGGTGTGTCCACATTCAATGGTGAGAATCACGTCACACCTAGTGAGCACATTAGAGATGTTTTTAACTTTTGCAGCTTCCATAATATTATTCAAGAGAAAATTTCCAGTATACTCCTTGTCATGTCCCTTAAATGGAAGGATCTTGATTGGTATAGGACTCTAGAAGGTGGATGCAACATAACATGGGATGAGTTTGGAGTGTTATTGACTTCCAAATTTGGAAATGAAAGTGATCATGCCTCTCTCATATATCAGCTCAATGTGATAGAAAGGGGACCCAAAGAAATAATGTATGACTTAAATGAAAGGTTTTTAAAGACTTGTTATAGATTTCCTCTTCTTATGGGACCACCTTTTATCTTTGTGTTCCCTACTTGATAGGCATTAGGATTGAAATTTCTATCATGCTTCAATCTATGGGGGATTCCACTCTCCCTGAAGCATATGATTTTGTTGTCAAACATGAGAATAATCTCATCTAATCTGAAAGATTTACTCCTAAGGTGTCTATGACTCCTTTGTCTCATACTTATACTATCACTCTGAGAGTGGCTCAAGTTCTTAAAGCCATTACCAAAATTAAGGTTTCTCTAGGGCATGTAGAAGATGATGTTTATTGGAAAGAAAAGTTCTTAGGCTTATAGGCTTGAACTAGGAAATTTAATATGAAATAAGGTGCCTATCAAAATCCTTACCCCTATCAGTAATAATATGGAAGAGGAATAATCCAATGGAAACCTAATCCCAACAGGTCTATTAATGCATACAATCTTAACTCTACCACCAATGTAAGGGAGATGGTACCAGTTCATATAACTTTGGTGTAGGGAGAAGATTGGTAGAAAAACTAATTCATGGATGTCAATGATAGTGGAGAGAAATATTTGGTGGCTCAAGAAGTAGTTATTCCCCTCCTATAAAATGAAGATGAGGTGATGATGCAAGTTAATGAGGATTGGCCAATTCAAGGAGAGATCTTTACCAATTTCCTGGTTGAAGACACTTTTATGATAAATCAAGGAGCCTCTATTGTAGACAAAATAAGGGACAAGAGGAAGGATCTAGGAGGTGTTAGTAACATGCCCACATGATTATCCAATCTTCTTGCAAGGTAACAAGACATAGCTACAAGTGTGATAGTTCCAAAAACTTCTACATCTTTGTCAAGTCAAAATATGGTAAGGTCTGCTCCTATTCTTCCATTTTAAAGTAATCCTCTACCTAAAAAATCCCAAGATAAAGTAGTTATGACTTATTTAAAAATTATAGATTCTTTGAAGAACACTAAAACATCCATTTCTCTTTGAGATGTTCTTCATATGCCTGATAAAAAAGAACTCTTACAAAAGCAACTATCTACTATCCTTACTAGTGTTTCACCCTCAAATCAAAGTCATGGTCATGTTTCTATTGAAAATGCTTCTAATACCATTGTTTAACCATCCACTAGGGCTAAGAAAACTCCACCATTTAACCTCACCCTCATTATAGGTGACAAGTTGGTATACAATTGCATAGTCAATAGTGGAGCTTCTAATTTTATCATGCCCAATATTGTAGCTAACAAGTTGGGCCTAAAATATGAGCCACATAATAAAGGGTTAATTTAATAATATGGTACACCTACCAAGATATTAGGATTTATAAAAGGATTGAATGTTTTCTTGTATGGTTGTCCTAGTTTCCTATCTTGTAAGACATAGTTGTGGTTGATCTCCCAACTCACTTTACAATCTACCTATCAAGGGACTTCACAACCAAGATAGGTGGCTATCTCTCAGTTTCCTAGTCTTTATTGGCTTTTAGAATAAGATACAGGGCTAAGGTGACAATTAGGATAAAACCTCTTGCAAGGTTTCATATTGAACCTTACACTGAGATAAGTTCTAATTTGAATTGTGTTATTCATGAAGAAAAGGATTCTATTCTAGATGATGGTACTTATTCCAAGATTGAGGGCATTGAAAATTTATTTCTTGATGAATATGGTATTAAAAATTATGAGCATGATCCCTATGATTTTTTTTATGAAACTGATTTAGGAGTGTATTTCATACATGAAGGAGTACCAACACCTCTACTTTCCAAGGAAGAAAGTGAAGTTGATCAGTTGTGGAAGATGTTTTTTAATGGTTCAAAAATTAAATTTGGTGTAGAAGATGGTGTTATGTTGGTCTCCCCATCTAAACAACAATATTATGCTTCATATATATTTCATTTAAATTGTACTTGTAATGTAGCTAAGTATGAAGGTTTAATTCATGACCTTCAATGGGCAAGGAGAAAAGGAATCAAGAACTTACAAGTATATGGATATAGTGAATTGGTTGTGCATCAGGTGAGGAATTTAGTTGCTACTAATAACCCTATATGTAAGTCATATAGGCATATGGTATGGGATTTTATTGAAGACTTCAATGCATTCAATATTCAATCAGTCCCAAGAGAGCATAATAGTCATGCTGATAGACTAGCTGTCATAGGAGCTCAATTTGATACTCCAACTATCATAAAAGAGGATGGAAAATAGTCTCATATTAAGATAATTATCATACCTTTTGTACCTGATAATGAAGTTTATTTTCAATTGTTTGATAGTGACAAACACATTGCATGATTATTGCAAAATGAAGCTAAGTTTTCTTCAAGGAATTAAAGGAGGCTCCAAGAACAATTGGGTGATCAGATTGTGTAACTAAGAACCAATAAGATACCTAAGGGTTGGTGACCTTAAAAATTATCTTCAATGATAATGATCAAAATAATAATGATAAAGTGAGTATGTCTACAAAAGAGGATAATTATGAAAAAGTCTTGATCTTCAAGGATGAACTCCTCAAACTAAGCAAAGTATGTTCTACATTTGAGAAGAAAGCATTCATTGAGCTATGTAGAGAGTTTCATGATATCTTTGATTGGGAATATAAGGACCTCAAAGTATTTGATTCTATCCTAGAACACCATACCATTGAGTTGGAACTTGGAGTTAAACTGGTTAGATAGAAGTAAAAACCCATCAACCCCAAGGTTGAATAACTCATGAGGTTAGAGATTACCAAATTCCTTGAATTTGAGATAATATTTCCCATCAAGCATTCAACATGGGAAGATAAAATTTTTCCTATTATAAATAAGAATGGGGAGATAAGACTTTGTGTAGAATTTAGATATCTTAATAGAGTGTCACTCAAAGATCACTATCCTCTACCCTCAATGGAGCAAATTTTGCAAATCGTTTCAGGTTCTCAATGTTTTTCTCTTCTAGATGGATATTCAGGGTATAATCATATTTTATTCAATGAGGATTATTAGTTTAAGACAACCTTTACTAATAAATGGTGGAATTTTTTTTATAGAAAGATGCCCTTTGGTTTGTCTAATGCTGGTGCCACATTTTAAAGAACAATGGATATGGTCTTTAAAGGTTTGATCAATGAGATGCTATTGGGTTATCTAGATGATATAATAGTATTTTATAAAGATGTTAATAAACACATGCAACAATTGAGACAAGTTTTTTAAATATGTAGGTAGTAAGGAGTATCTCTTAATCCAAAGAAGAGCATATTTGTTGTTCATGAAGGTAAGATCTTAAGACATATTATTTCCAAGGATGGTTTAACTATTGATCATAAAATAATATAGGCTATTCTAGGATTATCTTTTCCATTGAATAATAAATTTTTTCAAAGTTTCTTAGGTAAGATAAATTTTGTAAGGAGGTTCATACCTGGTTTTGAATCTTTGGTGAAACCTATCACAACTATGCTTAGGAAAAACCAAGTGTTTTCTTGGACTAAAGAGGGTAAGAGTAGTTTTGAAGCCATAAAGAAAGTAATTGTAGAAGATCCTACTCTTGTGAACCCTAATTTTACTAAATACTTCATGTTGTATTTATTTTCTTACCTTGATATTATCTCATCCATGTTAATGCAATATAATGAAGAAAGTGTGGAGCAGCCAATTGCATTCTTTAGTCAAGGTTTAGAAGATTGTGAAGTCAAGTACACCTTTGTAGAGAAACAAGTCCTTGTTATTTTAAGGGGACTAAACAAGCTTAGACATATGATTTAAAATAATAAGATTCATGTTATGGTCTCTCATAATATCACCAAAGAGTTTTTTTTAGCAAAGATCTTAGTGATATGGTGGATCACTAAGGTAATAGAATATGATGTTGATATCAAAGTGACAAAATTGATAAGGGGTAAAGGCCATTGTGAACTTATAGATTCATATCTTCATGAGTCAAAGGAAGAGGCTCTAGTCAATCATGATTGTTCCCAATCAGTTGGTTCATTGCCTCCTCAAAGTTGGACACAAGATATGATCATATTTTTTCAAAATGGTGAGTATCCTAATAATATGAGTAGATCAAAAAGGATATATTTTAGACTAAAATATATTCCCTTTTGTCTTATGTATGGTGTGATTTTTAGGAGGGACATCAATGGTGTGTTATTGAGATGCATTGATAATGATCAATTTGGAGTGTTTCTTGATAAGTTCTATGATGGGACAAAAAGAGGTCATTTCTCTCCAAGAACCACACTGCTAAGATCATGAGGGCTGGATATTATTGGCCTAGCCTCTTCAATGATTACCATGCTTGGGTGAGAAGGTGTGGATAATGTGCTTTCTTTGTAGGAAAGTAGAATCTTGCATCTCTTCCTTTGAAGCCTATCCAAATTTATCAACCTTTCATGCAATGGGGTCTTTATTTCATTGGCATGATAAATCCCCCATCAAGTGCTGGTCACAAATGGATACTCACAAAAATTTACTATTTTACAAGATGGGTTGAGGCAATAGCATTGGAAGAAGCTAATGAGAATGCTATTTTAGATTTCTATGAGAACATCATAACAAAGTTTGGCACCCCTTCTACTATTATTTTAGATAATGCTCTTGATTTTATGGGTGCTAAGATAAAAGATTGGGAAAATAGTAATGGCATATTCCTGAGCACTTCATCCAACTATTACCCTCAAGGTAATGGGTTGGATAAATCTACTAACATAAATCTGATCATAATCATCAAGAGAACATTGGAGCATAACCAAAGAACCTAACACACCAAATTGAAGACAGCCTTATGGGTTGATAAGATAATTCCCAAGAGGTCAATAGGGAATTCTCCTTTTGTGCTTGTCTATGTAAAGGAAACTAGGATGTCTATCTCTCAAGAGTTCCTTACCTTAGAGTTAGAACATCAACTAGAGTTGCCTGAGAACACTCTAATGGAGGTGAGATTAACAGAATTAATGGAGTTGCAGGAGACTAGAGATAAAGATCATCAAGTTATGAAGCATCACCAAATACTAATGAAGAGGTATTTTGACAAGAAGGTAACTCCAAGATCATTTCAAGAAGGTGATAGAGTATTGAAATGGGATGAAGATAGAGCAAAACTAGGGAGACATACCAAATTTGATACCTTATAGAGTGGACCATATATCATCATCAAGTGCAAGCAAAGTAACTCTTTTTAGTTAGCAAGGATGATTGGAGAAGAAATGCCTATCCCTATGAGTGGGATACATTGAAACCCTATTATTAAGAATTGAGGGTCAATTTTATAAATATTAGATTAGGTGTGTGTTTCTTTTTTTGTGTGTTGTGTTCTAATAAGTGATCTTGAAGCACATGTGTGTTTCTATTTTGTGTCTTGTTCTTATTGTTTGTTGTTGTTGTTGTGTGTTGTCAAGAGGTAGTTTATATGACCAACCTATATACTTGTGACTCCATATCCCAATGGATAGGATTAGGTAACTGGTCATGGCATAGTAAGCATGCCACCCTTAGGAAATTTCCAAGAATGTTAACCATTTTTACCATAGGCTAAAAATGGGTCAACCCCCTATAGTTAAAATATTGAAGAGGTATTTTTATAATGTCATGGTTTATGTTGTAGCTCTTTTGATGTCATTTAATATGCCATAATAGCTTTGGTCATAGTCTAGCTTGGTCCTTGTGTCATGTGTCTTAAGGGTCATATATGCAAGTGACAAGTCTTCATGGTGATCAATGTAAAGTAAAATCATGGAAAGGGTCTGCACATGGCCCAAAGAGTTCATTTGGAGCTATAAAATTTCAAGAAAAAGCTTTGTGAAGCCAAGTCATCATCAGGGTGTAATGAAGGACCAGATGGAATAACTTATGTATTTTATAAATATGCTAAGAAAACCTCATGAAATCCTCAAACCATGCACAATCAATGTCTTTAGTTCCAAGATCATGATCTACAAGTTTCATATCTTGATGTGTCTTCTATCTCGAGATCTAAACCTTCCAATTTTAGCTCATCGAGTCTAAGGAGCTAGGCCATCTAGGACATCATGTAGGAATAAATGAACCAACTCATTTATGCAATTTTTATCTTCACTCAGGAAGTCCCCATGAGCCAAAGGATTATAATTCCAAGTAGTTCTTCATTCCAAGAACATGCTATGAAAGTTTCAAGTTTGCATGAGATTTTTAGCTCAAGTTATGAAGCTTCAAAATTGATCCAACAAAGTAAGACATCTGTAAAAACATCAAAATAAAGCTTGAGCAAAACAAAACCTTGAGATTAAATTTTATGGTTGTGTGAATGTCAATGATGGTCTCATGAACGTCATTTGATGGGATCATGAATGTCAAATTTGAGCTTGAGAAGTAGTTGTTAGATTTCAAATAGTGGGTCCTAACAGATCTAATGGTCCACATTACATCGTACATCTTGATCTGATGGTATGAGATGAGTTAAAAGGTTAAGGAGCTTAAGAGTTTTCCATATGGTGTAAGATCTAATGCTAATAGTCTAATAGTAGGATCCTAAAACTAATGTGTGATTGACACATGGCATAATCTTGGACAGAGTTGAAAATTCAAGGGAAAGATCAATGACTCATGATCATTTATATCAAGTAGGATCAATGGTGTGAGATGGGTAAATATGTTAATAGGTTGAGTTAGATATATATGACCAATGAAATTAAAGGTTAAGAATCTAGGGGACTTTATGGAGGTCGAACACATGACTAGAGTCAAACCAGGGTAAACTTTTAGGGATCATTGATATCTCCATTAGATATTGATCAAACACCATGAAGTGGACATAATAATGCATCCATGGTGATCAAGAACATAAAGGGATGCCATTAAGGCTAAATACAAACCTTTGGTTTATAGATGTGTGGTGTACAAGTTTCATTATGTGACTGTGTTCACCATTCTAAAATGGACATGCGAATATGGTGAATTCTTGGCTCTTGAAGAGATAAAATGGGTCTATTTGGACCTATTTAGATCTAAAAAAGGGACTATGTAATCTATAGGTCTGTATCAACATAAAGACTATAGGAAAACTAACAGTCTAAGATTGGTTTTCTACCTATAGTGAACCTGTAAACATGGGGACAGGTTCAAGTATGATCCAGTTGGAACAAGAGCTAGATTTTGTAAGGATGCCATGAAGGCATACACATAGACCCCAATTATTTCATCCTTAGGACCAAACTACATGAAAGAGACCCTTCTCTTCACTTTTTCATACCATGACAAACCAGTTAGGAGAAGTGACCACCAGGACAAATTTTTAACAGATGGATTTGATTATTGTAACTACATTGAGGCCATAAATTATCTCAAACCCACTTTATCCCATCATTGTAACCATATGGATCATGAGTGAAGGAATAATGGATTGTTGCAATTGCTTGAGATGACCTAAATCAATCAGGAAGTTCCAAAGAAGCATACTAGCAAAGGTAATTATAACTACAGTTCAATGAGGTTAAACTCATTTTATTCCCCTTGGGACTTCTATTTTCCTACTTCTCTCTCTCTCAAATTCCATAAGTAGCTTCTAGTTTGGCCTTTTTAAAGAGAACACATCATGTATGGCAAATCCCTACTAGACTGATGTCATATTTTTCCTTTCAACATTAATGCAAGTTTGTTTCTAAGTTTTGAACAATTTTCTAAGTTTGCAAGTGATGTATGGTGATGAGAAGTGATAATTATTTATCCCTCCTTCCATTATCCTTTCATGTTTGAGCAATATTTCCTATTTTAACAAGTCATATAGAGTGTAGTCTAGTGTGTAAGGATTTTTCAAGTGTACAATCGTCCTTGGAGTGTGAAATCTACCCTCTGGTTCATTTACCTTTTGTTATTGCTTACATCTCACCTCTATATTTAAATGCTCATGTTAGAACCCATTAAGGCTTAAGAGATTAGTTTATATTCCTTGTTTCATCATGGTAGAAATCTAATGGTCATGTGGAAAACATTTTGGTGCATCACCTCCTTTAGAGTAGGTTTAATTTATGCATTCTCTAACTCTTTCCCCATAAATAAGTAATAGTTTAAGTGATAAGCATTGCATGATATATTTAGGGAGATAGCCCTTAAATCTAGATGATAATTTACAATATAGGTACACCCACATTCCTAGAAATGCTCTCATGTTGCCAAAATCTGGAAGAGGCTTCAACAACTTCTTCTAGGGTGCAAGATTTGGTGACAACACTTATTATTACAATATTATTAGAATGATTTAATGTATATGGATCATTAGTTCATATTAAGGAATTATTATCACATATTCTTATGTTTTTTCTTCTTATTTCTTTATGTAATTTTGTTCTTTTCTCTTTTTTTTTGTTTTCTCTTTCCACTATCTTTCTATGTACTTGGAGATTGTTAAAAATTCTTGCGTCAACCCCAGTTATTTTTTAGATTTATCTTCTGAACTTAAAAGGTTGTTATTTTGATTTAAAATCATGTCTTTATTAATATATCCCACTCATTTTTTTAAAAAAGAGCTTATTTAAAGGAAAGGAATTTGTGTACTTAAAAGGAAATCTATGAGTCAAAAATAAAGTTACAGGTTGGACCAAAAATGTTTTATTTAAATATTCATATAATTATTTTATTTTAAATAAATTCAAATATTACGTGCCAAATAAATAGACAAACATGGGTAAGCTTGAAAAGGATATTTTGAGCCATTCAAAATATTGAAATAAGCTACAACAAGTAAAAAGGGCGAAGAGTTTTATTATTATGACAATGGGTAGCTAAGAAATGAATGCTTCTCCCTTTATTTTTATTCTTTATTTTATGTATATTTTAATTTTTCATTTTGAGTATATATTTTAATCTCTTGGATATAATTTTCTTACTGAATTAATTTAATTCAAATTTATACCCCATTTATTTTGTTGTATATGAATGTATCAAACTTTCTTTTGATATATAACACATTATACATAATTTATCTAAGAGAAAGAATTTTGTGGCTTTTTTTGTATTCCCTCTGGTTTGTATCTTGTTGAGATAACTGCATGTTATTTCTTTCCCTCACATTCACTTTATTTAGTTGTCTCCATTTGTTCACATATACACTTACAACATTATGCTTGTATAGGTTATATATTCTGTCATTTTCTAGTCAGGTGCATCACTACCATTTTTTATATATTTATCCTTCCCTATTCCCTTCCATGTTTTATTTCAGTAGGTGGATTTAGAATTAAGATAGGAAACAAAACCAGTTGTCTCTAGAGTTTCTTTGTTAAGATTAGTTCCACACTTAGTAGAGATCCCATGATGTGTTTTAAATGCAGGTGCCATAAAGTGGCCTTTTTTTAACATTAAAAGATATCTTTGCTTTTTCATTTCCTTTATTATTTTGGGTTTTTTACTATTTTAAGCCTTGATCTCGAAGTGTTCAAACCTATTTTGGAGCAGTATGAAAGTGACATCTTTCCCTTTATGTGTCCTTTGGATCTTAGTATTTTTTCCCTATTGTTTAGTATTTTGTTTGTCAATTTTCCCTATTTTCTTGTGTTGGATTGCACATATATAGGACCTTAATTTAAATTATGAGAAGTCTATATATGAAAAACATAGTAAGGAATTCCAATGATGCATGTCATGAGATCACATTGAATATATTTTATGATTTTAAATGAAGACACATAGGCAATAGTTCTCTTGATTTCTTTTTATGTGTACTTTTACCAAAAAGGGCCTAAGAAAAATATCATACTATTTTCATTAATTATCATATGGAGAGAAGGTTGATACTTCACTCCCATCATTGATAAGTACACTCACATGCATTAGAACTATCTTGAGCCCTAATCCTCACTGATATGTAATTATAATACTCAAGTGAGTATGGGATAATAATCATGCACATTTATTTATATATTAAATGTTTTGCAAGGTTTTGAGGCCTAACTAGGGTTATATCAATTGAAACAAAATTTTGACATCTAAACATGTTTATTCATAAATATGAGAAAGGATTATACACATCTACTATTGATGAAGGGTTCCATAAGGTTTTAGATTTTGATAGTCAAAAGATCCATTTTCAAAGAAGTTTTCCATTTTTATCAATGATTATCATTTACAGATAAGTTTAAAATTGGTTTAACCCTTTTTTGAAGCATTTCAAAAGTGGTCTTCATCACAAACCACAATCTAATTTTTGGAGTTTATTTTATATAGTTCTTTGACCTTTGTCTTTACATTTTGAGCATCCATTAGGATCTAGGTAAATCATAAACATGTATTCATCTATATATTGTTATCTCTTTTATTTATAGTGATCATTTAAATTTGAGGTAATTAAATTGCCTCCTATTTTTCCCTAGTTAGATACTATATACCATTTATTAATATGTTTTCTTATATTTACCTTGTGTGATTATTTTACCTAATTAACATATTATTTTAAACATTTTTGCTCCCATTTAAAAAAAATGGTAAACCCCTCTTTTTTTAATCACTTAACCATAGGGTTTTCATATCCCTCTCACTCTAAGACCTAATTTTGTTGAGATGTGATTGTTTTAGGGATTTTATTAACCCTCTCTTACTTGTGCCTTATCATTGGGGTTATCTTTTATTATATCATGTTTTATTTTTCAAGTGTTGGTTCTCTTCCCCTTTCTTATACTATGTCATATTTTGTAATTGATGGTCCCATTTCCCTTAATAGCTTATGTATATGCTTATGTTTTTTCCCTTTTCTCATGGGTAGACATTATATATATATATATATATATATATATATATATATATATATATATATATATATATATATATATATATATATATATATATATATATATATATATATCTTTAAGCATCAAGGGGTTGTATGTGATAAAAATGCTTTATGTTAATACCTTTGTAATTGATAACTTTTCTTTTCCTCCCTTTAATGATACATATTATGTGACTTATTGTGCCATGGCTTATGAGGTGGATATCATATCAACTTAGAGGGGTAGAGCACATAATGATTTTATTTTTCCTCTTTATTCTTATCCTTAAGGTAGGGTTAACCAACACACCTCTTTTAACATTCCTCAAGATCCTAGAATTAAAGTCCAAGAGAAATATGATATCATAGATCAACTTAAGAATAATAATACTAAAATGTATATTTAGAATTACTCCAAATGTCTAATATTCATAATGACATACTTTATAAGACCTTATATGATATTAATTTACCACATGATACTGAACCAACATACTTTGCTTCTATTGTTAAAAATTTACAATATAGGAAAAACCTAATTTCATTTGAGATGGAAGACTTACATTATAAATAGATATTGGACCATCATTTACCATTTTACATTCAATTTATATTTCATAATAAATGGATTACATGTGTGCTTATAGATAATGTTTCACAATTGAAAATTTATAGTAAGATATTTTTTAATTCACATGGGGTTGGTATTTATTCTCTTACACTTTTAGATATGATTATAAAAGTGTTTGAAAATCAACCAAGAAATAATCTAAGAATAATTTCATTGAACATAATTATTGGACCTCAAACTTTAGTTACAAAATTTCAAGTGATATTTAATGCTCTGAGCTATAATTATTTCCTTGGTAGGCCATGGATACATGCTATGAATGTGGTCCCCTCTACAATACATGGATGCTTAAATTTTTTTTTATGAGGGATACATAAATACTTGTCTTGAAAATGATGATCATGTTTGTTTTTTCCAAGATGGTTAAACCTAAGGAAAGATTAATTCTATAAATAAATAGATTTAAACCATCTATTATGGCACTTAAACAATACATTTCCATATAACAATTGAATATATTTGTAATAGGTAAAAATAATAAGACCAATGAATACAATGACACTTACAATGATATTATAGATAAACATTTGTCCAAGGTAAGATTTAATACTATTAGTCCATGATAATACAGAGATGACATGCATCTCTTTGGTATTATTCAATTACAATTTAACCCTTAATATTATTGAAGACCTTTTCCATTATTTTTTCTTAATGATACACCATATTTCAATGACAATGGTAAATATTCTATGGACACTTATTTCAATACTTATAAACCATAAAAACATATTGGTATATCTAAAAATGATTAATAAAATATGGATTTAGATTGAAATGTTTACAAAAATGGGATACAAAGGTTAAGGATTAATAAAAATTATTAAGGTATTAAATAATTAATTATTTAAACTACTAATCAATTTAAACTAGGTCTTGGATATAGGTACCCATACAAGAAAAACATAGGTATGTTATTGTTCATAATCACTATTGTGTTCCTAAAAACAAATATTTACATACCCACATTTCCAAGTCTAATACAACTCTCACTAACATAAAAGAATATTGTTACATATTTACAACTTATACATCATGAATTGATTGAAGAAGATGCTTCACCTAATATTTTGACTTTTGAATTATTTTCTAATGATGAATCTCTTTAATAACATGTTGGATCATATTTGTATTTACCTTATTTCCATTATAAATTTATATTTACATTTACTTGAATAATCATGCATATTGTGGTAAGTATGAAGCCTCACTTATTGACAAAGTAATTACATTAGATGGTTTTGATTATTTACCTATTATTCTATATGTTAAGGATCAAATCATATTATTGAATGTATAAAAATTGAATTCAATTATGATAATAAATAAGATCCTAAGATTTTATTATTGAGTACATTGATGACACCTCAAGACGACAAAAATCATAAAGAGTTGTTATGAGAGTTTGTTTATTTATTTTCTTGGTTTTGTTCCAACATGTTCACTATTGATCTATTTATTATGGTTTATAATATATTTGTCCATACTAATGTCAAAATAGATAAGAAAAATATTTTAAATATGTATCCTAAAATTTATTTACTTTTTAAAGACAAAATCCAAAATTTATAGATAATAGATTCATACGACCTACTTATTATTCACCTTGGATTTATAGCATTTTTAAAGTCACAAAACCTAACAAATGCATTAGTATATATACTACTTTAGAGACTTGAAAAAATCATGTCCCAAGGATGATTTCCCATTACCCAACATTGATTTGGTTTTTAATTTTATTATTGGGTATGAGATGTTCTCATTTATGGATGGGTTCATTTCAATTTATCAAATCAAGATAAAACCTAGTGATCAACATAAGACTGCTTTTACTACTCCTTGGGGTACATTATGTTATGTTGTCACACTTTTTCATTTTTAAAATACTAGTGAAACTTATAAAATATCTATGAAACACATATTCCATAATTATATGCATGAAATTCTAAAATATTACCTTGATTATATATTATGAAAATCTATGAAGCATAAAAATCATATGAGAAACTTGTAAAAAATATTTGAAATACTTAAAAGTACAATGTAAAGTTAAATCCTGAGAAATATGTCTTTGGTGTTACATCAAAAAAATTGTGAGGATTTATCATTTCTCAACATGACACCAAAGTGGATCCTAATAAATTACAAGTTATTGATGATATGCTTCCACCCAAGTGAGTAAAATAACTAATAAGTTTAAAAGAAAAAATCGAAGCCATTAGATGATTTATTTCTCACTTAGCCAATAAAACTCAACCATTTTATTGATTATTATGCAAAGACACCAAGTTTGAATAGGATGAATATTTTAAAAAGTATTTAATATCAAAATTATTTTAATTAAATAAAATAATATCTAGATAATTTACTAGTTATGATGCTACCTATGTGTGATCAAACTTTATTACTATACATATCTACCACCAAACATGCCTTTGGAAACATGTTAGTAAAATATGATGATAATAATAGAGAGAGTTATTTATCACATGAGTCACACATTGGTTGATAATGAAAATAATTAAAACTCAATGGAAAATATATTCTTATCTATTGTTTTTGTCAGAGATCAACTTATACATACATGCTTAATACTGAGACAATTAAGTGGCTCATGTTACTCATGAAGTTTGATCTTAAGTTTGAACCACAAAAAATAGGAAAATGGTAGATCCTCACTGACCAATTAGTCATAGCTTCATTATTAGACTACACTCCTATAGATGACACTTTTTTTAATTTGTTTATTATGTGTATCAATGAGAACAAAATATGGACCATGATTTTTATGGGTTAGAATATGTTTGAGATGTCAGGTCCAACATTGTATAAGTAATTCCTCAAGGTCAAATTATGCCACTTTCATATAAAATGATATTTTAATGTACCAATAACATAGAAAATTATGAGGCTTTAATTCTAGGATTATGTGTCATATGTGCTTTAAATATCAAATGTTAGACACATAATTTTACAATAAGACTTTTATCCATAGTTTATTTTACATTTGTTTTCATGCCTATCACACTTGTGCATAATTTTTGATTTATAGGACTTATCCTACCCCAAAATACCCCACACTTGGTCCTTATGCCTTCCAAATTCATCCAATACTTATATATATTTATTGGTCCTTAGCCCCAAGCCTAATTACACACATTCCAATTTTTTTACTTGAACCATGTGTTGTAATGTTTTTGGGATGAGATCATCAATATTTATAATCCCATCATGGGTATGATTGGGGGGTCCTTCAATTCCATCATTCATATTTTTGTGTGTCCCTTTTCCTTTTCCACATTCTATGTGCGTTGATTATTACTTATTACTATTTCTCGAGTCAATGTAAGTGAAAATTATGTCCTAGAGCATATTATTCAAACCAAATCATCCTAAGCCCTTTGTAAGACATAAGAAAGGAGAGAGTATAATAAATAAAGAGGAATTGAGTATCTATTATTATACTCCATAATTCAAGTTATTGATATCCCTTATCATATCTATTTTTCACTTGTGATGGATCCATATTTTTGCATCATTCTCTTATACTAAAATAAGGTTTTATGTGTATTGCATGTAAGTACATCTTCACATATAGGAATGTGAGGTTTAAGACCCTTGCTTGAGATTCCATTTTCACTACACAGAACTATGTTGAGGTCTAAATTTGGTGTTTGGGATATGTATTTTAAACTCCCATGGTGGTTTCTCCACCCATAACTTTGTTTTTGTGCATTGATTACAAGCTAGGTCAAGAATAAGGAAGAAAATATCATTTATGTATTTATTTCCATCATATTAGATAAGTTTAGGTACATATAGGCATTACATATAGTGGTGCACACTCATAAAAGAATTAAAAATATTAAAGTTATCATAAAACACAATTGATGTAGGAGGACATGAAATATGGTCAAATCAGGTGAATAATATCTCCAAAGGAATGAACAATGTAGATGCCAATCCTATCCTTATATAGTTATATGCCTAGGTTTTATTCATAGATAGATATAGACCTACAAAATATAGTTATACACTCAAAAATATAAAAAAAATCAAGGTGTGATCATTTGATTATATTTTACTTCTTTTGAAGTTTAAATTACTAATAAGGTAGATGTAAAAGTATCATTTATCATGTTTACTATTTTTAACCTCTGGAGTAGATCTAAAAGTACTATTTTACATTATAAAATGGTATATTTCTAAAGTGAATTAGTTTTATTTTTTTTTAGTGATAAACATTCAAAATATAAAACATTTTCATAAACCCCTCCATCTTCGAGTGTTCATAGCTTCCTCCTAAGGTTTCATGGATGTTTTTATGATTTTTCATATCTACATATTTTCTTACATGTTTGGTAAAATCCTAATTTATATTTACATATCTACTCTTATATATTACATCCACCTTCATAATTAGGTTGTTTCACCTTTGTTCCTTAATTGAATATATATTTTGAGTTTATGTATGTTTTAATCCCTTTTATTTAAAATATAAATGGTTAGATTTGTATCTTATGTATATTCATTAACCATGGCTATTACTTGTGATGTTAATCATTATATGATTGATATTTATGCCAATAAAAAACCTTTTAATGATGGATATGATAGTGAAACTGAAACTTATGATGATACCAAATATTTTGAAGAGGTTCACCTATGCAAAGTTTCAACTCTTCATAGCTTTAAATATTTGATTAAGGAAAACCCTAAAAGTGTGGACTATTTATTTCAAAATTTTAAAGCTATAAAAAAAATAACTTAAGAATAATGACCCTTTGCCTGAACAACCTCTATTGGATGGTTATACATC
This sequence comes from Torreya grandis, assembly GCA_037957365.1. Taxonomy (NCBI): domain Eukaryota; kingdom Viridiplantae; phylum Streptophyta; class Pinopsida; order Cupressales; family Taxaceae; genus Torreya; species Torreya grandis. The sequence continues at coordinate 1,506,395 of JARHVA010002822.1, forward strand.
ATGTGGTAAGGTTAGTACCCATCACGATACTAATCCTCGTATGCATCCACCTAGTTTTATAACACCCCCTTAAGTTGATGTTTCTATTATTTATACTCTTATGGTCTCACCTACCAACTCAATGAAAAATGTGCCTCCAAAAAATTCATATATTTAATTTATTAGTCATGGTCATAATACTCATTATGCCTTGCATACGAGCATTAATCATTTGAAGGAATATTTATATAAATAGTTTAATATTACACTTAGTAGTGCCTGATCAAAAAATGAAAAAATAATGTAATGATATGAGGATTTATATTTCACAATTATCTTAGACACATAGTAAACCTAGTCATGTGGTTTCATCTTATGACATATTACACAACCCTTCAGCTCAAGAAGTGAATTTTAATCCATTTCCTCAATTATTTAAGTTCCTAAGTTTGCAAACTTTAGTGGCAATAAGGATCCATTTTAACATATCAAATTTTTCTTTACATCTAGTATTGGCTCTCAATGTGATCAATTGTTTAAGACAAAGCTATTCCCTAGGTTTCTCATGAGGCCTTATATTAGTTGTATTCTTTACCTATTGGTTCTATGCATATATTTTTTATTTAATTGACATCTTCTTGGTGAATTTATTGATAAAAATTACTCAAAAAGTTACATATTCTCAAATTTATCAATTTAAACAAGGAATTAATGAGTGCATCGCTCACCATGTGCTTAAATTTAAAATCATGCTTACCAAAATGCCACATTGAATTCTTAATAGTGAGATTCAAAGTATATTATCTAATAGGTTTCTCAAATTACTCAAGAAAAAATTCATGTTTAACACATATGACTCATTTTATGAGTTTTCTCTTTTGTTACACAATATTGAGGTTAAGATTATCAATTCTAAAATGTTAAAGTACACATTTATTACTTCTACATCCACTACATCTAAATATTAGGGAAAGACAATGTTCAAACCTAATTATAATTATATAAATTATTTAAAATATAATAATGGGGCCAAAAATGTTAATTTAATTTCACAACCAAACAATAACCTTACCTTTCCCACTACTAAGAAAAGGTGACAATTTATGACACTACTTGACCCATTGCATGTAATATTATAGAAATTACTCTGATGTAATAAGATATATTCGCTAAAACCATTTCAAATGGATACAAAGAGAATTTCTTAAAAATTATGATCCTAATTAATTTTATGAAGATCATTCGACTTCAGGACATGTGAATAATAGAAGCTTCAAATTGCGACACAAAATTTGAGACCTAATTGATTTTAATATCCACTTAAAACTAGTCTTTCTTTTTTTGGAGTTTGTCATAATCAAACATCATATTATTGTATTTTTATGGGAAACTACCATTTGATACATTATTTTTAGTGATTAAATCCAACCTGATTAATCATAATTTCAAACTAATAGGTTTTCCTAACTACATTTATTCATTTATGCCTTAATCAAATTTGAGTCCTTCAATAGAAACAATTTCACTTCTTGTCTTATTGAAATTTCATTAATACATGGGTTTACCCTATCTAGATTAATAATACTAATAAAAACATGGAATCAAATTTCAACCATAAATTCAACAACCACTTATCCTTTTAATAATTGAATTTCCTTCTAGATTACTTGTAACTAATAATAACAAGGTACAAGATAAAAAATATCAACTGAATCAAACTCCTTGTATTCTACCACCTAAAATAATGCATGTTAATTTGTAAGTACATATTTTAATTCAAATTTAGGTTAGATACATTAATTTATTAAGGTATCTTTAGTTTGACTCAGGTCATATGGAATTATAGTATAGGTTTATTCATATTCCATTTAAAATGTTTCTCAGAAGTACTGAAATATTTAGGCTTAACAACCTTTACAAAATCCTTAGTTCACATTTAAAAAATTAACAAGTATTAAATTTCAAGGTATGTTTATATATATTTTATATTATACTAAATATTTAAATTATGCATCCACTTTGATTATTTAATACAATTCTAATTAACATAATTAAATTTGTATTGTACATGTAACTTTATGCACATATAAGTACAACCCTTTAAAGCCCAAGTATAAAACAATGTTCATTAAATTTGTATTGTACATGTAACTTTATGCACATATAAGTACAACCCTTTAAAGCCCAAGTATAAAACAATGCAGTAGTCCTTAGAAACTTTTATTTAAATTTTCACTCTTATTAACTTAGTTAAGATTAAAATTGTTTATGCTTTGGAATCAAATGAATAATTAAAATTGATGCATAAAATACTACCAAACTTCTTAAATCAACCTCAAACCTTTTATTCTTAAGATTTCATATCCTAGTTCAATACAATTTGAATATTTATAAATGAGTTAAATAACATGATTAAATTTTTAATTATTACAAATATAAACTATTGATCATCATTAAGTGTTTTAAGCATGTAAAAATTATCATTGTACTATATTTGAAACATATCATCAAATTATTTCAAAACATGGAACTGCATAAAACTCATCTTTATATTGAACTTATAACATTATATTATGAGTTATAAGTCTATACAAAAATGTTCATGTGCAAAGTCAACATAATAGATAATTAAGAGACTTGTATCTACCTAGATAGAGGCAAGATAACCATCAATCAATCCCTAAGTAATATATATTAGTATAACACATTGTACAAGCTAACAATAGAATTATTGTCTATAAACAAATACAATAGTGCTTAGGTGTTTGGAAAATAATAGCACATCCTATTAAAAGGTTTAATTTTTTTTATTATATACAAAAATTCACTTGACTTGAATATAATGATATACTTAAAAGGAATATACTAAAATCAGAAAATATATTTAGATATGTATAACTAAACCCAAATTTTAACTAGTAGTCCAACATAATCATTCAACATAACTTCCTTACTTTAAATTTAATATCTTAAATAAATCTCATTATTCAATTAGATTTATACAAACTAATTTTAATAATAAGGGTTCCTTTATCATAACATAATGTTAATTCATCTTATTAGGGAAAATACTTGTACAAGGTTATGAACTACACCTAAGTTACAATTTCATGCAATGTTTTAAGCAAAAAATTGTATTAAACAATATGATTATTATACATGTCAATCCTAACTGTATACTGATCTCAGAAGATGCTGCATGAAGTGTAACTAAGGACTTAAAGTAAAACTAAAAATATCAATTATTAGCAAAGATCAATCACTTTTAAGAAATAAAGGCTTATTAGCTAGATTAGACATCTTGATTACATTTAATGACTATTACTTAATAAGGTTTTATGCATTGCTAGCAAGTGTTGTAAAATTATTCATTATATCGCTCAACATAATATGTAATTTTAATCAATAACACAAAATAATGTACTTAAGATTCTAGATTTCATAATCTTCTAAATATCTTTGTCAAAAAACTCATACCCATATTGGACAAAGATAATCCAAAACATTAGTGGATTAGTCATTGGACCTACCCACCTGAACCATCAACTTGGGTGTGAATAATCAATTTGTAATGGGAAATTTAAATGAGAATGATGGAGAAACTAAGGAATCTATGAGTTTCACTAGAGCTCAACATGTATGCATACTTCATTAATAGATTATTTCAACTTTGATTGTGTCAATCATTTATTAATAGTCATTTGTTCTTTATTTAATATTTAGGTTATAAAATGTTATTTGACTTTATAATTTACAATTATTTATCAAATTATTAGATAGTATTTGTTATTTTAGGTCTTAAAATTTATATGCAACCTCATTTTTCTTACTTGTTTTCTTTCTATCTCAAACTATATGTTATTATCATGGAGTTACATTATTGAGAGTTCATACCATGCTTGGTGGATTTATTGTGCATGCCAACTTAACCCTCATATTTAACTAGAACAATTTGTTTTCAACCTTGCTTATTTCTGTTATAACCTATTCATTATACATAAACCATTAAACCTAAATAAACTTATCCTTTAGGTGTTTACCACCAAATAATTTTAAAGAATTTCATCTAGGCCTAATTGGTCTTATCATCCTTACCAAATTAGGTCTTGTAATGAACTATGTGATTATTGAGATAGGTTTTTTACAACCCCTAATAAAATATTCTTAAATATTTGTTGTACATGTCATTTATGTTTTAACATATACCATTCTTAACTATGATTTACCAATTCTACCCTTAAGATTTATATCTATTTAGGTTATTTCTTGTATTTGAATCAGGTTGTTTAAAACCTTGTCACACAATTACATCATGATTATTAAATCATGGCCAAGATATTATGAATAAGATAGGTATTAATTATAACCATTAGCCCATACCTTATTCACATTTGGGAATTAGTGTATGGAAAGGTTTTAAGCTTCATGCACAAATCTTATAATTTTAATAGCCTGAATGGCACATGGACATTTTATTTAAAATATTACAATTAACATTAGTTAGATTAATAACAAGGGTTTACCCTATGGCATAATTACCCATATATCAGGCATATATACTTAGTTAGATAAGTTTACAAATTTCTTTGCAAGAGATAAACAAACTTTGAATATACCTTAAACATAATATTATAACTTAAGTTCAACATGCTCGTAAATTTTGTAGGCCTAGGATTCTTTTGTTAAGGTTTACACCTACATACCTATTGGTTTACATTCTAAATCCAATCTTATAAATCATTAAAATAAATGAACAATAACATTAAGGGTAGGTTTAATTCTAAACTCATAGAACCTACATTTAAGGTCAGATTTCATTCAACATTTTAAAATTTTAATTTTATTTAAGAAAATAATCTACAATACTTCAAGTTGTTATTAACTAGGTTTTTTTGATGATCCTTCTTAATTCCTTTCTTAAAGACCCTTCTTACTTTCCTTTCAACTCAACCACCTCTTTTTATTTTTCCCAATCTTTACTATATCTTCCCCAAAATACCACTTTTCATTTATATCTTTCAAAACCAAAAAAATAGAGACAACCCTGATTCCTTATGAAATTTCACTTGAATATCTAAATAACTTATACAAATTTTCAAATATCCACTAATATAGAGTGAAATGATTTCCCTTGATGGAATTTGTTGACCATTTTGGTCTTGCAGGCCAAAATCGGTCTCCTTCTTTCCCTGTTGTTCTGAGCTAGTTCATTTTTTGATTTCACACAAGTCTTGATTTCTACGGACTCTACAGACTATTTCTATGGACTCTGCAGGCTGTTTCTACGAACTCTACAAGAAGATTTCTACAGACTCTATAGGAATATTTCTATGGACTCTGCAAGAAGATTTCTATGGACTCTGTAGGAAAGAAACAAGTTCTCAACACTTAGGCACAAAATGGACCATTCCAAGTGCCCTTGCAGAGGACAGAAAACACTTTTAAAGGGACCGAAGAGAAGGCTAAAAGGTTAAGTTTTCTTCTAGAATTTTTCCAAGGCAAAGGACAAGAATTTATTCGAAAAAAATGTCTAAAGGAATTCCTTCGGACATTTTGTCCGAAGAAATCCTTCGGAAGAAAATCTCACAGAAATGAAAAGATGAAGGCAAAAGCAAGAAATTATTCCTTTTAGACTTTTGTCCAAAGGAATTCCTTTAGATAAAATTTTTGAAGGAATTCGGAGGAAGAGCCATGAAAGAAAAGCTGACCGAAAAAGAGTAAGCAAAAAACCCGAAGAAAGTTTTCGAAGGTCAAAGTGATTGAGACAATTCTTGCAGACATTTTGTCTGCAGAAAAAATGGCTAAAACAAAAGCCCGACCAGAGAAAAGTTGAAGGAAAGGAAAATACTAAGGAAATTCAAAGGAGTGATGGGCTTGAAGATGTCAAAATCAAGCACGATGAACTAGCCGTTGGAAGTTCAAATGCCCAGTGACGGGTGCACAGACGTCAAATTTAAGGTGGTGAAATAGCCATTGATATTGAAAAGCTTATGGATAGGCCATGAGTGAACTCAGTGACCCACCAAGAAGATAGCCCCCAAGGGCCAAAAGAGCTAGAAAAGACAAATCCAGGAAGAGAAAAAGTGTAGAAATGGACAAAAAAACCTAGGTGGCAAAGGGGAGGCGAGTTACTCCAGTGGTTGACACAGTGCCCGCCAAGTGGTCATCAAGGGGCACAAACAATGAATGATGCACCTTATTTTTCTCTACTTTGAATTTATGAGTAGAAAAACTACATGAATATCTTAAAGGAGTAGTCTTGTTATAGAAAAAGAGGTGCAACCTGTACTTTCACATTAATGTCTGAATGCTAAAGTCAAGACCAACAATTACACAGCATGGTTTTAGCTAGCCTCTTCTAGACGGATGATATCAGCAACAGTGACTTCCTCTTCCCGATGCTCTCAATGCACATGGGCCACTTGTAAGAAGGGAACCAAAGTCTTTTCCAAAAAGTGCCTTTACTTCTTCTCTCTATATATTGTAAACTTCTCATTTTTGAAAGGGATCTTCTTAGTCTGTAAGGCAAAGCTTTGCCCAAAAAATCTCTGGGTTTGTAAGGTAGAACTCTACCAAATTTTACCTTGAATCAAGACTTATCAATCTTTTAACTCCATTCAAACTTGCACTCACGCATATGTCAATGTTTTGATTTTGTGTTAAGTCATTTTATTTTATGCTTTCACAGAATGATTCCAGCATGTCTAGTGCATTGTGAAGTTTCTTCTTTTGCAGGTTTGCCAGAAGTGTCTACAATAGGAATATAGGCACATGTGAACAAGCTACCATAGAGTGTCTCAGAACACCTCTGGTAGTTCTTCCTCCCTGTATCTCCATAGACCCCTAACTCACTGATACATAAGATATTCTCATATCAAATGAAGTGTATGTTAGCTTGTCCTTGGTGAAAAGTGTAGGTTCGAGCTAAGTAGATCAACTTTTTTTGGTGTATCACCTTTTAATTTATGTTTAGGTTCTATTTTTTAGTAATCCTTCTCCATTTTCAGCCCCCCATTATTAGCAGTAGGAAATCCAGAACCTCATAGATACATCAAAGGGAGTTAGCCCTTATCTAGAGACTCTCCCCCTAGTTTTGCTAGGTCCACAGGAAAGAGGGGAGTTTCCATTGTTGCACGTGGAAGGCAGGAGCTCAGCCTCCTATCAAGGGTGCAATCCACTGCATCAACAATTTTTGAAATGCCTAGTGGGACCAAATAGGACAATTTTTGTCTAAAGAGTTGAAGAATTTTGGTGTGTTCTTCAACCAACCAGCCTTTGGAGGATTTTTTTATCAACATCAATGGCGACTCTGAGTTGAATCAACTGGTTAAGCAGTCCTGGTGCCATCAAGAAATCACATTTTTTGTATAACTTTGGTGAATCTTAGGTTTTCATGGAACCACCTCAAACTCTAACGTTACTTCCCTCATTGTTGAATGGTAACCAGGAGAGTTATTTGAGGTGATTCCATGAATAACCTGAGCTTGATCAAAACTACATGAAAGAACACAAGGTCCATGGTTCTGAGCAATGGATTATACACACCAAAATACATTTTCAATTGAAGCAGCTCTTCTTGTGCATCAATAGACCCTTCCTAGTCTTCCTCAACTTCCTCAGGTCTCTCAACATGATGGCAAGATCTTGACTTGGAAGCAAATAGTGGAATCATGGGGCAGGAAGGAGGAGAAAGGTTTTTCTCAAAACCTTAAAAATGATGAACCTACTCCTACTCATCATGATGATTCCTATGACCTCTAAGAAAGGCTCTTCCAAGAATATCTAGCTAGGAGAATTGCAGATTTGGAGTCCAGAGCGAGATTCCTCAATCAACGTGTGATGGACGTAGTAGTTTCCATGTCTGAGCACACCCCATCTACACACCTCCAAGAGAGCTATCAGGCCCCATCTAATATAAATGAAGTGCTATCCAAATGGAAAGAATAGAATCATTCGATTCTAGCTCAAGGACTGCCTCCTCTTCCACATGGTTTTAATCATCAGCCTTCCACTTCATCCCTTCTCAAGGAAGAACCTATTTTGCAGGAGGTGAGTGAAGAAGAGAAGATCCAATTTACAGTTGTCCAAGAGGCTATCATGACAAATAATGAAGATGAAATCATCATGGAGGCTCGTTCGAAAGACATCAACAGCAATGGAGAAGACGCAGGTCATGCATGCATGTGGATGTTCCAGCAATATGAGGAGGAACATAAGCATGGTTATCTCTCTCCTCCTTTGTTTGATGAACTTCCTTGTTGCTTCGATGAAGAGGATGATTATGCTGAGGACCCTGAGTTTGAGGAGGATCATATGGATGTCTTTGATCAACTAAAGACTCTAATCCTTGAGCAAGAAAAGGATAAGCATGTCCATCTTGAGGACAGTTTTGAAGGAGACGAGCCAATCAATGATGCAGATCAACAGGCTTATGGTGATGAGCCAAAAATGATTGATTTCTTGGTGAAACATGCCAGCATAAAGAGATATCATTTGACAAGCTTCCAATAACAAGAGGAGTACATATATGTTGGAAGCATGTTTGACTCTGATTCACTCAGATGTAAGCCAATCAAGGTGGCAGCCAAGAGGAGCAGGTCACCAAATCTCCATTCCATTCAGCCACTTGTCTGGCACCATAATTTTCTTGCCATGAAGGAGGCTTAAGAAAATTTACCTTTGATCCAGGAGGGAGGTGAATATACTTGGTTAGCTATACATAGTAGTTTGCTTTCAAGTTTTCTTTCCCTATTTTCCCTGAGTGTAGTTTGCACAAGTAGCATTTTTTAGCCTTGTGTGTGTTTTCCTTTGTGTGTGGGGTAAAAGCTTCATGATTGATTCTTGGATGTCTCAAGGTGGTCGTTAACTCTTTTAAAGCTAAATCTCAACTTTGTGCCCAATGGACTTTAAGGCAATTGGTTTCTAAGCATAAGTAGGCATGCTTCCCCTGAGAGTCACCAATTTGTTGACCATTTTGGTCTTGTAGGCCAAAATTGGTCTCCCTCTTTCCCTGTTTTTCTAAGCCAGTTAATTTTTTGATTTCACACAAGTCTTAATTTCTATGGACTCTAAAAACTATTTCTATGGAATCTACAGGCTATTTCTATAGACTTTACTGGAAGATTTCTATGGACTCTGTAGGAAGATTTCTATGGAGTCTACAGGAAAGAAACAAGTTCTCAACACTTAGGTGAAAAATGGACCATTCCAAGTGCCCTTGCAGAGGGCAGGGAACACTTTCAAAGGGACCAAAGAGAAGGCTGAAAGGTTAAGTTTTCTTCAAGAATTTTTACAAGGCAAAGGATGAGAATTTCTTCAGACAAAATGTCTGAAGGAATTCCTTCAGACATTTTGTCTGAAGAAATCCTTCAGAAGAAAATCCTACAAAAATGAAAAGATGAAGTAAAAAGAAAGAAATGATTCCTTTCAGACTTTTGTCTGAAGGAATTCCTTTGGACAAAAAGTCTGAAGGAATTCAAAGGAAGAGCCACGAAAGAAAAGCTGATCAAAAAAGAGTAAGTGGGGAAAAAACCCGAAGAAAGTTTTTCGAAGGTCAAAGTGATCGTGACAATTCTGGTGGATATTTTGTCTACGGAAAAAATGGCCAAAACAAAATCCTAACCAGAGAAAAGTTGAAGGAAAGGAAAAGATCAAGGAAATTTAAAGGAGTGATGGGCCTGAAGATGTCAAAATCAAGCACGGTGAACTAGCCATTGGAAGTTCAAACACCCAGTGATAGGTGCACAGACATCAAATTTAAGGTGATGAAATAGCCATTGATTTTGAAAAGCTTAAGGACATGCCATGAGTGAACTCAGTGACCCACCAAGAAGATATCCCTTGAGGGCTAAAGGTGCTAGAAAAGACAAAGCCAGGAAGAGACAAAGTGCAAAATTGGACAAAATATCCCAAGTGGCAAAGGGGAGGTGAATTAATCCAGTGGTTGACACAATGCCTGCCAAGTGGTCATCAAGGGGTGAAAACAGTAAATGATGTGCCTTATTTTTCTCTACTTTGCATTTATGAGTAGATAAACCACGTGAATATCTTAAAGGAGTAGTTTTTTTATAAAAAAAGAGGCACGGCCCGTGCTTTCACATTAATGTCTGAATGCCAAAATCAAGATCGGTGATTACACAACATGGTTCTAGCTGGCCTCTTCTAGATGGATGATATCAGCAACAATGACTTCCTCTTCCTGATGCTCTCAACACACATGGGCCACTTGTAAGAAGGGTGCCAAAGTCTTTTCTAAAAAGTGCCTTTACATCTTCTCTCTATATATTGTAAACTTCTCATTTTTGAAAGGGATCTTCTTAGCTTGTAAGGCAAAGCTCTGCCCAAAAATATCTGGGTTTGTAAGGTAGAACTCTGCTAAATTTTACCGTGAATCAAGACTTAGAAATATTTTACCTCCATTTAAACTTGCACTCACGCATATGTCTATGTTTTCATTTTATGTTAAGTCATTTTATTTTATGCTTTCACAGAATGATTCTAGCATGTCTAGTGCATTGTGAAGTTTCTTCTTTTGCAGGTCTACCAGAAGTGTCTACAGTAGGAATATAGGTGCATGTGAATAGGCTGCCATAGAGTGTCTCAGAACACCTCTGGTAGTTCTTCCTCTTTGTATCTCCATAGACCCCTAACTCACTGATACAGAAGAGTTTCCCATATCAAATGAAGTGTATGTTAGCTTGTCCTTGGTGAAAAGTGTAGGTTCGAGCTAAGTAGATCAACTTTTTGGGTGTATCACCTTTTAATTTATGTTTAGGTTATATTTTTTAGTAATCCTTCTCCCTTTTCAAACCCCCATTGTTAGCATTAGGAAATCTAGGACCTCATAGATACATCAAAGGGAGCTAGCCCTTATCTAGAGACTCTCCCCCCAGTTTTGCCATGCCCACAGGCAAGAGGGGAGTTTCCATTATTGCATGTAAAAGGCAAGAGCTCAACCTCCTATCAAGGGTGCAATCCACTGCATCAACAGAATCTACAATCATCCCAATACTAATACTTTTCCCATATTCCTTTTATCCTATCTACTACCACTTTCAATAATTGCGAGACAAAATAGAATGTTAAACTTTCATTGACTTCTCTTTGGGCTTACATTACCATGGTTTAACATAGTATATATGGATTAGGGTTTTCTCCTACCCTTCCATTCCCACTTTATTCATCATTGTTAAAATATAAAACTTGATTAACTTTAACCATATACTATTTGCTAGGTCTTGGGGTGGCTTTTATGCCCCCTAATTTTTTATATTATATGTATTAAAATTTAAACTTTACTCTTATTTCCTTATTAAAACTCTACCTTGGGACTTAGTCATTAAATATAGTTAATGATTCTTAGGCATCAACCATTAATCAAATTTTTAGCCTTAAATTAATGCAAATCAAAACTTACTCTTATTAGGTTAGCTTAAAAAGTGGTGTTACTTGACAAATTAAGTAAGGGGTAGTTCCTTATATACAGTATCAATGGAAAATCAATTTTTCCACTACAAAAATTAAATGTGGGGTTTACCTATTATGAGAATTATATTATGCCTAAGAAAAACAATTGATTGTCACAAATATATGCCTACAATATTGACATTTAGTGGTAAACTTCAAGGTCATAGATTTGTCATAGCCAAACCTAGCTTTTAGTGACCAATCTAAACACCTAAAAAATAACCCAAATAACATTAACAATACCTAATCTATAAATAATTATAAAACCATCTAAACAATAATAAACTATTGAACATTCATTTTCTAATAATAATAATAATAATAATAATAATAATAATAATAATAATAATAATAATAATAATAATAATAATAATAATAATAATAATAATGATAATGAATAAAAATGATATATCTAAAATAAATGTTTATTAATGTTTTTAAACATGCATTCATAGATAAATGTTTCATATGATCAAATAACATAAACAAGCATCAACTAAACATTCTTAATACAACCTTGTGCCATTAAAACTTATTATAAAACAACTTAAAGTCTTCAAAATGGTAATATGATGTTGTCCCTATTTAACTTGGAAACATCCCAATGTTATTTAATTAGAATAAGTGAGGGTAATTTATATGAAATAGGTTGTACTTATACCATGTGATAGTAATTTAAAGTAACTAATCCCATCAGACCAATAGTTGCTACAAATCTTTATTTTGCACCCTAATGTTATGACGAGTTAAGATCTACACCGATTCTAGATAGATTGTCTCCCCATTCTCCACTTGTAAGTTTTTCCAATTTAAAACATGTAAAGGACCATTAACATACTTTATAATTAATTATATATTATATACATTATGTATTTTATAGATATAATGTGTAATCACCAACTTATATTCAACAACCTATTTTTTTTAGAATATGAAAGGGTCTAACAAGCTGTGGAACTATTTTAGAAGCTTTTCCAAACTCAATGGAAATATTTTTTAAGATATGCCCTTATAAATAATTTATTTCCAACTTGAAACTCTCTGAGAGAACTTTTTAAATCCACATATCAATTTTTCCTATCTAAATCAACCTTGACCTTATACCTAATGATAGCCATTTGGGTATCATATTCTACTAACAATTCAAGTCCTATAATTACCATATTTTATAAACCTTCCAGTCTAAGGGAAGTTTTTCACTTTGTTCCATAAATATCCTCAAAAGATTCCATTTTTAGTGAGTTATGATAAGTAATTTTGTATTAAAATTTAACCATATGAGTGAAATATTCTTATTTATATTTCTACTCTATTACATACATTATGAGCATATCCTCTAATATTAAAATCACCCTTTTAGATTTTCCATATATTTTTGAATGATATGAAGAGATTAATTTCAACATTGTACCAAATTTTAATGGTAGATTCTCCAAAAACTAAGAAGTGAACAACTTATCCTTATCTAAAATTATTACCTTATGCACTCAATGAAGGTAGGCTACCTATCAAACAAAATATTTTTCAAGAATGAGAACATCATTGATGAGATTCTCTAGAATATTTTGGGTAAAGTTTTTAAATTTTTCAATTAATAAAAATATAAGATCATGTTTTTTGTTTGACTTTGGTATACCAAAATCCATAGAAATAACATCCCTTTTATCCTTTAAAATTCCATGATGATATAACTATCCTACAAGATTTTAATATTTTTCCATAACCCATTGACATTATAAACACTTAGTAATAAATTAAGCCAAATAATTCTTCATTTTGGGCCAAAAATAAAATCATTTTAGCTCACATGTCATCTTTGTGACACTAGGATGAGCTAAGTGAGTTTCCAAAAGACCACTTGCATGATTAACTCTTAAAACATATACTTGTTTGGCACAAAAATCTTTCATTAAAACCTTAGAAGTCAATATGAATTATCAATATTCCTAGAATAATTTTTTAATGGGTACCTATGTAATTTCATACTTGATATCCTTACAAAAATAATCTTTCCCTTATTGTTCCAACAACTATTCCCATGATCTATATCAAAGGAAACATATGGAAATGAAGTAGACTCTTCTATTAAGTGAATAAACCAAACTATTTTCTTTACCCTTAACATATGTCCATATAATATTCACTAATAAAATATATCCACATATCCACCTACGTTTTTGAGAGTTTACATTTTATTGAGTGTACAAATGTTTAAGTCTCTTATGATTTATCAATAGTTTAAAAGGTTTACGTGGTAGAAAATTCCTTTAAATTTTGATAACATGTATAACTATAGCCAATTATAGATCATGGTGTATATAATTATCTTTAATATACTTCAATTCAAGTTTTTGTAAGCCATAACCCTTCTAGCTTGAGTAAAAACTCCAGTGATGCATCAACCAATAACTCAAAGGATTCATTAGGATCAAGAACCAATATGATAAGTGAAATAGTGAGAAACAATTTAATATTTTGGAAATATTATTCACACTTATAATTTTGATCAATATTTTTTAATTTGCACTAGAAAAAAGTAATGGGATGGTCTATCTTGTAAAATTATTTCATAAACCATTGATAATACATGGTGAGGCCAATGAAACTTCACACCTTGTGCACATTCCTAGGAATTGGCCACTCTTTAATATACTTTATTTTTATAAGAACTAATGCAATTCCATCCTTGGAGATGATATGGCCTGAGTAATGAATTTTAATGATATAAAAAGAACACTTATATAACGTTCCAAATAATTCATGTTTTCATAACCTTTGTTGTACTAGTATAAAATGGTGTTCATGTTCCTATTAATATTTATAATAAACTAGAATTTGAACAAGGAACAACAAAATAAATTAATATAAATAATCTTTAGAAACATTATTCATGAGATTGATGAAAGTTATAGTGCATTGGTTAGATAAAATGGCATAACTTTGAGCTTGTAGCGGCAATATATAGTTCAAAAGGACATCTTGTGGACATCCTATTCTTTGATATGAAACTAACAGTACCTTTATTTGGAAACATTTCTTCCCCTTTTATTTGGTCAGATAGATCATAAATATTTAGCAAGGGATAATAATTTTTTAGGGTTACTTTAGGGTAAGTGCACAGAGTTGGGGGATAATTCCATGGATATTTACTATAATGTGTACATGTTATAGACATTACATGTACATATAATATCCATAACATGTACACATTATTTAAAATTAGGCTCAAGAATATCGAACCTAAATTTGTATAAGTTTATATTTATATTATTACATTTGTATTCGTTATACTTTATACTTATTTTAATAAATATAAGAAATTAGGGTCACTCTGCATCTGATAGAGTTGGTTTCATATTTTCACACCTTATGATGTGGGATATAGTTCATCAAAATCTAATATGGTCAATACTTATGTATTTTCAGAGTCTCAATATTGAACCTAGGGATTTTAGGGCATAACTTTTGTAATTGATGTCTATTTTTAGTAAACATGTAATCATTTATTAATATTTTATTCCTTCTGTATTATTGCATGGTATTTTTAGGAGTCTTAGGTTTTTCAAAATATAAGTTTACAAATGAGTCACTTTGAATTCAATCCAAAGTGGTGTGATTTGGACAACATAGGTCACATTGATGACTTGTGCACATCAAACAATACTTTATGTTAATTTAACATCCTCATTGTCCCTCCCTCATCCCTAATCAATTTTTACTCATCCCTTATCATCCATAATTACTCCCTCCTTATCTATCATCATCCTTAATCACTCACTCATTGACCCTCACCATCCCTCATCATCCCCATAATCACTATTTTATCATCCCTAATCACTCCCTCATTGACCCTCACCATCCCTCATCATCCCTAATCACTCCCCCCTTATCCCTAATCACTCCCTAATTTAACTTCACCATCCCTCATCATTCCCTTATCATCCCTAATCACTCCCTCATTAACACTTACCATCCCTTATCATCCTTAATCACTCCCTCATCATCTTTAATCATTCCCTCATTAACCCTCACCATACCCCATCATCTCTAATCACTCCCTCTTCATCCCTCATCATCCCTAATCACTCCCTCATTGACCCTTATAATATATAATCACTTCCTCAGCAATGATAATCACTCCCTCATTGACCCTCACCATCCCTTATTATCCTTAATCACCAATTCATCTTCATCATCCCTAATCACTCCATCAACTCTCATCATCCATCATCATCCTTAATCACTCCCTCATCCTTCCTAATTACCCCCTCATTGACCCTCATCATCCCTCATCGCTCCCTCTTCATCCATCATCATCCCTAATCACTCCCTTATTTACCCTTATCATCCAAATCATCATCTCTAATCATTACCTTATTGACCCTCACCATCCCTCATCATCCATAATCATTATTTCCCTCTCTCATTATCCCTAATCACTCCCTCATTGACCCTCACCATATTTTATCACTCCCTCATCCTTTCTAATCACCACCTCATCTTTCCTAATCACTCTTTAATTGACTCCCACCATCCCTCATAATCCTTAATCATTACTTCATCATCCCTTATAATCCCTAACATTACCTCCTCATCCCTTATTATCCCTAATCACTCCCTCATTGGCCCTTACCATCCCTTATCATTTTTTATCACTCCCTAATTTACCCTCACCATCCCTCACCATCTCTAACCATCCATAATCACTCCCTCATTAACCATCACCATCCCTCATCATCTCTAATCATTTATTCATCATCCCTCCTTATCCCTCATCATTCTTAAACACTTCTTTATTTACCCTTAGCATCCATCATCATCTCTAATCACTCCCTCATCATACCTAATCACCCCTTATTGACCCTCATCATCCCTAATCACTCCATTAACTGTCACCATCCCTCATCATTATTAATCACTCCCTCATCTTCCCTAATTACTCCCCCATTGACACTCACCATCCCTCATCATCCCTAATCACTACTTCACCATCCCTCATCACCCCTAACCATTACCTCCTCATCTATCATTATCCCTAATCACCCCCTTATTGACCCTCACCATCCCTCATCATATATAATCACTCCATCATCATCCATAATCACTCCCTCATTGACCCTCACCATCCCTCATCATACCTAATCACTATTTCATCATCCCTCACCATCCCTAATCACTCCTTCCTTTTCCCTCATCATCCCTAATCACTCCCTCATTAACCCTCACCATCACTCACCATCCCTAATCACTCTAACATCTTTTCTAATCACTCTCTCATTGACCCTCACCATCCCTCATCACCCCTCATCATTTTTACTCACTCCCTCCATGTCTCTCTTCATCCTTAATCACTTCATCTAATACTTTGATAGTGGGTGTATTAGATTCTCATTTTTGCCTGATTGGATTATTTTCTAATTCTAAGTTTAAATTACTCAAATAAAGCTAAAAAAACTCTTCTTTCACTCATCCTCTTTCACTCAAATAAGGAACTCAAATATATCATCTAATTATCTAGTGGGATTTAAAGATATATATGTGATCCATGTCCAAACCATGGAGAGAGTGTGTATCTAGAGCCCCAAAATATAATAAGTAGGTAATAAATAAGCAAAGGGTGGGATAAAATTATATTATTTACATATATAAATTGGGATTTGGGTATCTATGAATCCTAATCCCAGATTTGAAAACCCAAATTTATATCTATATAAAAGAGCTAACTGGAGACTAATTAAGAATTCAAATTATAACCCTATAGTTGAATATATATCCATAATATATCCATAGTAAACCAAATTCCCATATAGAGAGATAGGTGATCACCAATCCGGTAGGTGTGTTCTAATTTAGCAATTGATAGAGTGTTTCCCAACCCAACTCGATCTATACCTAGGCCAATCTATACCCAACTTGATATATAAATGGAACAAATGGAATATGCCTTAATCCAATGTATCAAGGAGGGGTCATTTAGATTTTGGGTATGGCTTGGTGATCCCTAAAGGAAAAACTAGGGCCTTAGCACATTTTGAGTATTCCTCGATCCTCAATATAGTATATAAAATGATAGTGTGTGAATGGGGGGGCCACCATAGATATATATATGGGGCACCATTATTAATACCCTAACTCAATCTCAAATTTTTCATACCTATTAAGTAATTAGAATCTTTTCATACCTACTTCATCTATGCCAAGGATTAAAGCAAGGGAAGCTTCCTTTTTTATTATCTAATTTTGATTCACCTAATAGCATATCAAGGGAATATTTCATTCTTGATGGATAAAAATGGAGTAAGGCAAAAATATCAAGGTAATTTTACCTTCCTAGTATATATATTTGCTTTACTTATGGATTAAGGCATGACTATTAATGGAAGATTAATTTCTAATAGATAGCTTTGTTCTTACCCTACCTACTTAGTTATGCCCTACCCAATAAGGCAAGGGAAGCTTCCTTCCCAATATATACCTTTGTTCTTATCATACCTAATTTCCCTTTATAGAATATATTATTAGCTATCAAGGGAATCTTGTTTCCTAATCTATATCTTTCATATATTCTTTCCATACCTACTTAGATATGCCTTACCTACTTAGCTTTTGTTGTTTATAAGGGAAGTTTGATTTTTGATAGATATAATGAGAAGTGAAGTTTTGAATAATATTATGTATATAATATATTTGTACCATTGAGTATTCCATACCTAATTTACCTACTTGAGTATTCCCTACCTAATTTACCTACTTGAATATGCCCTACTTGATTGAATATCTAAGCCATATCTTGATCTTGAATATGTCTTACCTAGATAACTAAGCCATATCTTGATCTTGACTATGCCCTACCCACTTTTGTGTACTTGTGTATGCCCTACATACCTATTATTTTTACCATACCTACTTTAGTATGTTGTACCTACCTAATTATACTTAAGTATGCCCTACCTACCCATCTTTATTTCCATACCTAATTAAGTATTTTCTACTCTGGAAAATACCCAAACCATATATTGATCTTGAATACCCTTATTTAATCTCGACTATATATATCTCACCTAACCATATATTTAATACTTTATACCTAATTAAACACCCAAGGCATATCTTGAAATGAAATGGGGCATTCTAACCTATTTGGAGAAATGAGTGACTATGGATGATTTGACATAAGCATAAATCCACTGCACCCACCATAAATTTATTAGAGGGATGAGGAAAGAGTGATTAGGGATGATGATGATGGATGATGAGGCTCAATGAGTGAGTGATTAGGGATGATGAGGGGGTTATTATGGATGATGAGGGTCAATGGAGTGATTAGGGATAATTAGGGTCGATAAGGGAGTGATTAAGTATGATGAGTGATAATGAAAAAGTATTACATCATATCTATCTATAGAGGTATATCTATTATTTGGGTAATATTATCTACCCAATGTATGCGAGACTAAAGGAATGGACCTTCTCTACCCAATGTGTTTAATATTGATTCATTACATTCCTTCTTATTGAATAAGCATTATGTAATCATCTAAAAATGAAACTTGAGTTCTAAGATTATTACTTGAGACCACCCATCCCTAACTTATCCCTAGACCTATCTTAGGGACTATTTAGACACTTATCTATCCTTTGTGTGGGTCACATGTATCCCTAAACATACCCAAAGTATTCCTAGACCCTTACTTTAGTATATTGGCATATAGTGTCTCAAGTTATACCACGTAGACATTAGCACCAGAATTTGGAAACTAGCACCAATGGTGCTAGTGTCTCAGTTTGGGTGTTATAGTCCTTTTCCTACCTTTCACCACCAACAAATATATTTTCAAATCAACAGCCACCTAGGATCAACCTAGACCTCTTTTAAGATTGGAACAATCACTAGAACAATATATATATATATATATATATATATATATATATATATATATATATATATATATATATATATATATATATATATATATTACCTTTATCCATTAGATGAAAAATAGATTCAAATAACACAAATCAACTAAAAAAAAGTTGTGCACAATCAAGGTTATTATCTCTATTCTACCTTGCTTCTACATATAGCCATCTATAGCATTCTTAATCTTAGATTACTCATATTTCTAATCTCAAGCACACTCAAAGCACTCAATCTAGCATTTATAATAGCTTCACTTGCACTTACACTATTACTTAGGTTGGGAGAACTACATTGGGCTTGATCCCTCGTTAGGGTATTGTTATGTAGGAAAATCTCATGACATTGGGGTGTTAAAGATGTCTAGTCTACCCCACTAACATCACACTTTACTAATTTTTCCAATTGAATTCCCTAAATACATGTAAGTCTAGTGTTTGAATTTAAAATTAGTCAAAACATGTCATTGAGAGAGACCTTGAACTCATGCACATAGGATTAGGTTTGGTAGACTCAGACATAGGTACACCTAGAAGCTTAGAATAGTTCTGCATAGAGGAAACTAGCACCAAAAAGAGGACACTATTTCTATTGGCACTACTATCCAATTAGGGCACTCCTATCTAGGAAGGGTTTTGACACCTATATCCTATCCATAACACTCAAATTGGATCATATCCTAGTTTTTAGCCTCTAGATCTCTCATCTTGATCAATTTTTAGCTAAGTACTTGTTTACATCATTTATTTCTATTTTTAGAAAGGTCAAACTAGGTCAATTCTATTACAAATAAGAGGCCATATTTATTGCATATTTCTACCATGATATACTATACTCAATCCCTTTAACAACCTAGGGATTAAATTCTATAAACCCTAAAAATTTAAATCATTTGTTGAACCCAACTTAATTTGAATTCTATACAAACGTTAGTTCTAGATGCTACTAGGGTTTGTATCTTTGTTTTTCCTATTTCCTTTGGCTATGTCAATTTATTAATATTTCATACATTATATTTTATCAATTATTTTTCACTTTATTTGTTATATGCCATCTAAAAAATTTGTCTCTCTTCCTTTAATAATAAGTGCTAGGCTTAGTGGCCATCCTATTGAGCATACCCAAATTCCTTATATTCAATCTTATACCATGGACAAAGGACTAGGGACAAATCCCATCATTGATCCCTCACACTTTGATTATGTGGACTTTAATGATAATGCATCTAAATATGAGCAATACAATCAAGATCAAAATGATACACAAGATGGGAATCAGGACACTCTCCCTCCACTTAACAATGACAATCTTATAGTCAATAAGAATGAGATTTTATAGAGTTTCAGAGATAGACTTCAGGTACAACCCCATGATGATGCATAAATTATGAAATCCATAATGGAAATAAAGATCAAACAAATAATGGTCAATCTTCTACTCCCCAAGATAAAAATATTATTACACCTACTTTTGGGGTAACTCATCTTATACGAAAAATTGTTTTAACTTAACAAACTTCAATAATGAAAACACCTCCTATGGCTAATTCCTCCTCTCAAGATGTACAATCCCTTATGAATGATAATTCATCCTATTACTAATGTTCCTAAGGGTTTAGGTTTTGATTGCCTAATAAACTATATATATGATTTTTTTTATTCCCCAAACCTTTATTTGAGAGTTCTTAAGACTCTTAATATACCTTCAAGGAATTTTGTGTTTCTCACATGAGGGGGTGAAGTGGGGTTATTTATTGGTCTATGTTATGATTTTGGTTCATATTCTAATCTTGGTTTTGGTTTTGACCCTTTATCTATTGACGGGATCTTGTTGTTCCCCTAGTTTTCCTCTTACCCAATTTATGGAACTACCAACATTACCGAAGTTGATTACATTTTTTGCTTCAAGTCCTCACCATGTTCCTAGAAAATATAAAACCTAAATTTTAAATTTAAATCCCATAATTTCCTAGGGTTAAATTAAAAATTTTATGCTAGGTTTAATATCCACTTATAACTAGCCCCAAAAAATTAGTATACCATAGTGAAAGACCATATTATTAGATTGTTGTGGGGATCTACCAGTTTACTTTCTACACTTCTTTCAGTGATCAATCTAGCCTAATTAATCAGTTTTAGTAGAGGTTCTAGTAAATTCTCATTAGAACATGTTAAGGATTATTTTATGTGAATTCAATTATAGGTTTAGAATGTAGATGGGGATATCAAAATATAATTCACACATTATCTATTTCATTCATTCTTAGTGAAAATTCATCAAAATGTAACTTATTAGAATAAAATATACATATTCATTCCTATAAGAGCTTTGATGTTTTTAGAGTCCATAAAAATGAATAGAATATATTTTGGGTGATAATTATGAGCAATGTTTTTAATCTAATGCATTTTGAATCACCATTTGTGATTCATCATTAGGAAAGATATGTGTTTGAGAATGTAAGGCCCTATTTTACATAGTGCTTATCTTTGATAAATATGACTATGAAATTATGACTTACATGTTCTGATCATGGAATTATGTTGTTAAGTCACGTCCAACTAAGGCATGCAAGGATTTATGAAGGCTTTTTATGTGTTGGGAACCATGAGAAAGACCTATTATCAATCGTGTTTTAGATTACTTGCTTCTAAAATTATGATGCTTACATTTCATTTATGTAATGTTATTTTTTCATATTTGGTTATGTCTATGAGATATATTGAATTAAATCATGTTGAACCATTACTTTAAAGATTAATAAATAACAACTACTGATGTATTGAATCATATGAAATTATCTACATGTATGTTGATATTCCATGAATGATTGGCTATGGTTAATTGATTGAGTACCCTATTTGATTAAATTTTATAGTTTTAGCTATTAGATAAGAGGAATTTGATGTATGCATCCAGTGTGTATGAATAGGAAAAGGGCTAATGAAAGAAAGAGACTACACCAAACATGGTTATATCACTAATTAGTTTTACCCTTTAAAATGTCATAAACCCATGCAAAGTATTGGATGCCTAGTTTTCCACCTTTCTTGACTTAGCATATGTTTTAGATAGTTAGCCTTTAAGCTTGGTTGGTGAAACTTGTCACCTAGCCTTTAGATCTTGTAACAAATGTTTAAATTATGTAGTGGTTAACTAACAAATATTCCATTGATTGCCTTAGTCTAGATTAAGTGGGAAAAGAGGTAAGTAAATCTTGGAAGCAAACATAGAATCTTGAAAATCCACCATGCACCTTAATTAAACAAGGAAAATAACATCCTTGAATGAAAATAATATCCCTAAATGAGGCATGGGTTGGCAAGAAGTTGGTGTTTGGATGATTTTGGATTAACTACATGTAGGAGTCAAAATCCCTTAGTTGAGGAGTTTTTGCCAATTTAAAATAAGGTAGACTGAGCATAAGATAATAGGGAATATGCAAAACTATTAAGGAGATCCAAGTCTAGACAATTGGATGCTAGTGTCCAGGTCATATTTGAGTTGATAGGTTGGCTTCCTATTAATTTATGTTTTTAGCGATTTCTTGGGAGTGAAATGATTATGTTCTTATTTGATCTTTTGCTTTTAGGAAAATAAGTCTAGTTGGTTTATTCTACCTATTGTATTATCTTGCCCATGGTTTTGCATTGGCTGACATGTAGTGCTTTCCCATCTAAAGGCATTGGAGATGTTAGTCTTCCTTAGTTGAATGAAATGATTTCTAATTTATTATGTGAATATATTTATATTATTGTGACATTAAGTTATGTTGGTTTGTGAGAAACGTCTTCATATTGGTAGCATATCTAAGTCCTCCTAGGGTGGGCATGGTGGAAGGTTTTTTTCCTCCCATGAATGTCATAATAGTAACATGTTGAAGTCCTCCTATGTTGGGCATGGTGGAAGGTTGTTTGACCCTTACATGGATGTCATAGTGGTAATAGTCAAAGTCCTCCTATGCTAGGCATGGTGCTATGTTGTTAAACTCTCCTATGACCATTGGAAGGAAGCAATAGAGTGAAACATCCACTTGTTACTCCAATATTTTGGTGGGCCTTGTTATGATGTGAAAGATTACCTACTAGTTTTATATTTATGAATGCTTAGCTTCACTTGAATGATCATTTGAATGCTTGTTTGCTTTGTATTTGGAACTAGGGATCGCTTGAGGTAAGAACTAGGAATAGGATTGTAGGTGGTGCATGGTCTCTCCTTTGTGTCAAATACCCTTGCCTTTACCACTTGATATAAACATGCTCAGATTTGGCAGTCTCAATCTCAAGGATGTCTAGAGCATTAAATTAATGATGAAAAAAAAATTGATGGTGAGACTTCCTTATTATGGCCAGCAGATGTTTGGGAGTGGATGACGAGCATTATTGAAGACTAACTAGTCCTCCATTATTTAATCAGACCTAGAGATGTACTCTTGCTTATGTAAATAAATGGATTAATTTTGATGTATTATTAATGTTTTATTAGATAGACTACTTGTAATATACTTACAAAAGAAAGAGTTTGGATTAAATTTTGATTATAGATTAAAATATTTATTTTATAATTACTAAAACTTTAGTGTTAAATTGAGTTGTAACTCTTTATAAATTCTTGATCTATAAGATCTAGGGAATATTCCTATATGTATCAAAGGTATTTAGGATTTGATGTACTTTAAAATAAATTGATAGATTGATTTCCCTAGTTAAATCTTTAACATAAGTCATTGGTCTTTTAAGCATTATGCATTTTTTTATATCTAAATGTGAGGAGTCAATAGAATAGAACTTATCTAAAAATGAGGGTTACTCAAATGAATATCTATGAGATTATTATTGGGAATAATTATTTAGCTTTTTGAAATGAACTTTGATGATTTCTAGTATAATTATACCAGTGAAGAATAAAGATAAAATTGTTTTGATTTAAACCTTTCTGTAAAAAGAGTCATAAACCCTTGAGTAGGAGTCATTAAGTAAAGAAAGCTCTTTGGCCTAATGACTTTCCTAATAAAAGACCATGAGCTATTTGATTATATCTGTATGGAGAATAGTTTCTTGATTATGCATATATCTCTCCTTTTTAATCGGTTATGGTTTATTCATTAAATTGAGCTTGGGCAAGAATGAGTTTAATGTATTTATTAAGCTATGGATTGTGATCTAGAACAATAATAGAGATAATTTTTTGAATCTTTGGTGTTGTTATGGACTGAAAGGATGTCTTGTGAAAGAATCCCCTAGGCTCTTATAGTTGAGTTTGTTGGTTATTTTATGCCTTCCCAGTAACTAGGTTGTTTAATAAATCTGATGAAGTTTTATTAAGCTTAGATATTTTATATTAATCTTATCTTGTATGTAACCTTAGTTTGGTTGATTGCCTTTATACCTTAATGGATTCAAGGTTGAATTTTTATCCTATATAATTGTTTGAAGCTTCACATTTCTAAGATAGAAAAAAAGGGCCAAGTCTTTGTAAAAGACTTAACATATTTTCAAAAGAAGTTGGCCTTCATGTTTTTCAACAAAGGATAGTCAAAAGTTTTTTACAAGTAGGATAGTCAGAATTTTTATGCGAATAGGAGTAGTTAGAAGTTTTGTTGCATTTTTGTCAGAATAAAGTTGTGAATAAAAGTTTTGAAGACTTCAAAAAAATAGTTCAAGTTTTTGGTCTTCAGATAAAATGTTGACTTTGTTGGAATGAATGTCACGAACAAAAGTTTCAAAGAATTTGGAAAAATTGTTCAAGATTTTGGTAATCAAAGAAAATGTTATGACTTTATTGGAATAAATGTTGTGATAAAATTTCCATAGGCTTGCATCTTCAGTCTCATTTTTTTAGATTTGCTTAAGATTTTTACCTTAAGCTTTTGACTTGGGTTTATTAAACTTTTACCGTAGATGATTTATCTCTTTGACATTTTGTTTCAATTTTGTCTTAGTCAATTTCATGACTTTTGATGAGTGGCTTAGAGGAAACCACGTGTCTCCATCCTACCAACCTAAGAGTGA
Organism: Torreya grandis; assembly: GCA_037957365.1. Lineage (NCBI taxonomy): Eukaryota > Viridiplantae > Streptophyta > Pinopsida > Cupressales > Taxaceae > Torreya > Torreya grandis. The sequence goes on from JARHVA010002822.1 coordinate 1,531,769, forward strand.
TGTCAGTGTGGTCTAATACATGGTTGGTATTACAATAATGATTGAGTAAGATGTTTTCACATGGCATCATCTTGGTGACTTGCACTCCCAAAGATGACTATACAAGAAGCTTGCCTCTGGGCTAGTGGGCAAGAGGGATGTTACCACATGGTATCATCCTGGTGACCTATGATCCTAGAGATGATCGTATAAGGAACTTTCCTTAAATACAATAGGCTAGTGGTATGTTTCCATGTGGCATAATCTTGATGGTATGTAGTCCCATAAAATTCCATGTAGAGGATAAAGCCTCTAGACTAGCAAGCTAGTGATATGTTAACACACGGAATCATACCAACATGTTATAGTCTTGGGCATACAGGTCTAATGTAAAAGCTTTCCAAACTTGAAAGTAAGTGGTAGGATACCATGTGGAAAGAAAGTTCCTTGGGCACTCAAAGAGAAGTTAGTGTGGTCTTGGAACCCATCTAAGTAGCCATGTGGATCCTGATTTCATCAACTTTGAACAAAGTTTAAATTGATGGTCGTATCAATGTCATAATAATATTTATCATTTGGCATGATCTTATGAAGTAATTTTGAGTGTTGGCCAAATGAATCAAGGCTGTCAACTTCTTAATTGATGGCTTACTCCTATTAAAGTCTTATGGTAGTTGTGGGATTTGCATTTATGTTTGAATGGATTATAATATCTATCCATGTTATCATGTGTTTTTTGGTATTATTTTATGTCATGTCTATTTTTTGTAAAAAAGGGCATGACATTTTGGTATCATAACCTAGGTTATTGCACCAAGAGCTTTGGGTATTTTGAATTGCTTTTGGATTTTTAGTTTCTGCATGTGTTCTTATGTCCTTCTGGTTGGCATGTAGAATGAGGATAGAACATTAAACTTGACATGATGATGTTAATTTTGGTTAGCCTAAGCCTCCCATTTATATATGACTAAATGAAATTATACCTAAACTCCTTTAAGCCATGAAATATTTGTGAAACATTTGGTAGGAAAGATTACCAGCAACACTGCTAGAGGTAGAGAAGCACTCTCCACAACATTCCTAGGATGAACATAGATCAGTTGAAAGAGAGAGGTATAGGAGTCCTCCTCATCACCATTCTAAGGGTGATAGAGTTGAATTGCATCATCATGATGAACAATGGGATAGATGAGATATAGACCATACTCCTAAACCTACATCTAGAGATTTATTAAAGGACTTCATTAAACTACATCCTCCTAATTTTAATGGTATGTAGGAAGGATTTGCAATAAAATCATGGTTAGCTAGCATGAGAGTATGTTTTAATTTGTATTATTATGACTCTAATGGGAAGTCATATTTGGGCACCCATATTCTCAAGGATGCAACTAAAATTTTATGGGAAGGAGACGAATATAAGCTCTACTTAACACTAGCTTCCCTCACTTGGAAATTTTTTAAGGAGCATTTCAAATCACATTAGCTATCCTCTTAATATATTAAAAATAAAGGGGATGGATTTCATGACTTTAGACAAGGGAGTGGCATAGTGGCTCAGTAAGACTATCATTTTATTGATTTGATCAGATATGTGCAAGGTTACATAGATGAATCTAAGTGAATAGGTTCATTAGAGGCCTAAATTTAGAGTTGGCTAGTGCAGTGCACCTTTTAGCTCCCTCAACCCTAGAAATAATAGTTGAAAAGGCCTAATTTATAGATGATTATTATGTAAATACTTATAATTCATGAGATAATTTTTGTGTCAAACTGTAATCTCAGCATGACTCAAGGTTGTAAGGTGCACAACCTGCACCTAGGGTAGGTTGGGGAGTAATGAAATCCAATTCTAGACCCCTTATAATAATAGTTTGAGGGTAAATATTTTGTCCATATTTAAAGTAAGAACTAATTATAGAAATACCTCTAAAGATGAGGTGAGGTAGGGCCTTAGAATCATCAGTAGATTGGGATTGCATGAACTCAATAGTCCAAGTAGGCAAGACCATCAGGGTCAATGACTTCCTTCAGACCTAGAATAATTAGATCCCCCTTAGGGTAAGACCGATGTAAATTTGTTTTTTTCACATGTATATATCCTAATAATTTTTCATGAGCTTATCCTCTTAGACTATCAACTACCATTAGGGAAAAATCCCTGGTGTCAGAGTAGATAGTGGGTGATGTGGGTCAAAGACATAAAATTTATGCATCAGTGGAAGACCACCAAGCTGAGAAATAGAAAATAGGCATAGAGACAATAGATATGATAAAATGGGTTTTTATTTAAGTTTTGTTTAATTTAAAAGATTCTAACTCCTTTATTTATCCTTCTACTATGGACCATTATGGGCATGTGGTTGTGAGTCAGTTAGAAAATTGGCCAATTGAGTTGGCATCTAGGGCCAAGTTGTTTGTTAACTCTTTGGTGAGTAGTGGTACATTAATCTTGGGTGTCTTCTCCATCACAGTGGACTTGTATATTATTCCCTTATGCATCTATGACATTGTATTGGGTATGGATTAGATTTTGACTCATAAATCCAAATTGGATTATCATAACAAGGTTTTTAAGTGTGTAGATGACCTTGGGACTACTTTGGTGTTATCTAGAGTTAAGATACTTTTTTCCCTTCTCATGATCAATACCATGAAGCTCAATAAGAGTATAAGGAAGGGTCATCAATTATTTACTATCATGGTAAGTGGTAGGTTGGATGAGTTAGATAAGGCTTGTCTAGATGACCACCATATGCTTTGGGAAATTTCTAATGTATTTCCTGGTATGCCTCCTCCATAGGAGATTGATTTTTAGATTAGTTTAGTAATAGGGGATGAGTTGATATCAAATGAACCATAATAAATGACCATGTTATAGCTAATTGAACTTGATATGTAGCCTGAGAAACTCTTAGAGAAAGGTTTGATTCATTCTAGTGTGTCCTAGTGAGGAGCACCTGTCATCTTTGTGAATAAAATGGATGGAACCCTTTGGTTGTGTATTGATTTATGCCAAATTAATAAGGTAACAATTAAGAATCATTATTCCTTTCCTATAATTAATGACTCATTTGATCAAATAGATGGATCTAAGGTGTTCTCCAAGTTTGATTTTAAATTTGTATACCGTCATTCATGTATCATAGAGACTAATATTCATAAAATGACATTTTGAAGATGGTATGGGAATTATGAATTTACAATTGTACCATTTGGGTTAATGAATGCCCTAACAGTATTCATGAGTCTTATGAATGGAGTGTCTTGATATTTTTTAAATAAATTTGTTTTGGTGTTTTTAATGACATTTTTTTCTATTCACAGAATGAAAAGGAGCATGAGGACCATTTGAGGTAGGTCCAAGTTTTAAGAGAAAATTAGTTATTTGGCAAATTATAAAAATGTGTGTTCACACAGTCTGAGGTATAACACCTTGGACATATCATTTCAAGAGAGGGAATCTTTGTGAACCCTGCCAAGATTCATGCCATTATGGAATGGTTAACACCCTCTAACATTACATAAGTTTGTAGCTTCATGGGATTGGTAAGATATTATAGATGCTTTGTTGAGAATTTCTCTTGTATTGCAAATCCCATCACTTCACTTCAAAAAAGGGGGAAGAAGTTAGTTTGGATAGAAAAGAGTGAAGAATAATTTTAGTTTCTAAAAGAGTGACTCACCATTGTATCAATTTTATTTATGTCTAATCATATGGGAGAATTCCTTATTTGGATTAACACATCAAAGGAAGGATTAAGAGTTGTACTCATGTAGGAAAGAAGAGTTATTGCATATAAATCTTAGAAACTCAAGGATTATGAGATGAGATACCCCATGCATGATATGAAATTTTCTTACATCATTCATTCTTTATTAAGATGGCAACACTTTTTACTTGGTCATTAATTTTTACTAAAAATTGATCATTTAAGTTTGCAACATAAATTTAATTAGCCTAAACTCAATGCGTGACAAAGGTGTTGGATGGAATTGATGTGCAAATATGACTATGAGATTTTTTATATCAAAGGGAAGTAACATTTAGTTTTTGATGCCTTAATTATAAGGCACCATGAATTGGTAGCAATGTGTTTATGAACTAACTTGAGAAGTCAAATTTTGAAGTATCTTATGGAGGATAACCTCTATAAATAAGTAAGATAATGCTAGATTTTGGTATGAATCTGAAAGGTAAATTTTAAGGTTATTCTCTTGAGTTGGATGGTTTGTATCACCATAAGAGGTGTATTTTTATACCTTCAACAAGATGCTTTCATGAGCTAATTTTGTCTGAGTTCCATAAAACTCCTTACCAAGCACATCAGGAGTGAAGAAATACATGTCGATTTAAGAAAATTATATTATTGGGCTTGTTTGAGGTGAGATATTTATAAATTTATTGCTCATTATCTTTAATGTCATAGGGTTAAATCCAAACATCAATATCTGATAGGATTGTTATATCCTCATGAGACTCTAGAATGGAAATGGGACACTGTCTCCATGGATTTCATTACAGGCTTGGATACTTCATCATATCATCATGATTTGATAATGGTCATAGTGGATAAGTTGACCAATTTAGCTCAATTTCTCCCATGGTGACCACTTATAATGGCAATTCAGTGGCAAAGGTATTTTTGGATGACATTGTTAGATTGTATGCAACTCCCCTTAAGATTATTTTAAATCGAGATTTAGTATATACTTCTCACTTATAGACTTATTTATAGAATGTATTAGGCACAAAAATCAATTTTGGTACTTCCTACCATCTTGATATTGATAGAAAGAATGAGAGAGTCAATCAAGTTCTAGAATAATGTTGTGCATGTATGTTATAAACCAACAATCTTGTTGGAAAGACTATTTTTATATTTTTAAATTTACTTATAATAATAACTATCATAATTAAATCAAGGTGGCACCTTTCTAGGCTTTATATGGTCGATCCTAAAAAACCCACTAATTTTGGATCAACTTGATGATAGAGTCATGATTGACCCTACCATTCTAGAAGATATGGAGCAATAAGTAGTTAAGATATGATAGCACCTAGAGACCATGGATCAACAAAATAAATATGATGATGCAAAAATAATTGATCAACATTTTAATGTTGGTGATAAATTTTTCTTGAGGGTGAGACCCAAAAAGAGCCTAATCTGTTATGAAAAAGCATCAAATTTGGCACCTCATTTTGTTAAATCATTTGAGGTCTTGGAGGTCATTGGCCCAGTAGCTTATAGACTGACCTTGCCACCTAGCCTATCTCATGTTCATGATGTATTTCATGTCTCTATTTTGTGTCAGTATGTTCATGACATTTCTCATGTATTTTATTGGACGGCCCTATAGGTTGAGACCGATAGGGTTATGACTTTGGAGCCCATCAAGATTTTAGTGTATAGGAAACTTACATTTTGAGTCAGAGACCTAGATCAGGTAAAGGTCTAATGGGACAAATATGATGAATCAATAGCTACTTTGGAAGATGATGCACCTTTGAGGGTTTAGTATCCTCACCTCTTTTAGTGACTTATAGGCAAAATTTTGCATAAGGAGAGGGGGATGTAAGGACCCATTTTACATCATGTTTATCTTTCACAAATATGACTATAAAATTATGACTTATATGTTATGATCATGGAATTATGTTTTTAAGTCACATCTCACTGAGGTGTGAAACTATTTATGAAGGTTTTTCATGTGTTGGGAATCATGAGAAAGACCTATTATCAATCGTGTTTTATATTTCTTACTTATGAAAGTATGATACTTACATTTCATTTATGCAATGTTACTATTTGATATTTGGTTATGTCTATGAGATATATTGACTTAAATCATGTTGAATCATTGAATCAAAGCTTATTAGATGGAAACAACTTATGTATTAAATCATATGAAATTATCTATGTGTATTGTGATATTTCATGAATGATTGGCTATGGTTAATTATTTGAGTGACCTGTTTGATTAAATTATGTAGCTCCATTTATTAGGTTAAAGGATTTTGATGTGTGCATCGAGTGTGTAGGAATAGGAAAAGGACCAATGAAGGAAAGAGACCATTTATGTATGTTCTTATTATTTATGATTAAAGCATTGTTGTTTTCATTGATGTCAAAGTCAAGAGAGATGTCATTAATGCCAAGGTCAGAGTTGAGGACATGCATGGTGAGATGATATATGTTAAAGAAATCTCATGATAAGAGAAAATTTGAAGGCAACCTATTGTATCTTTATTGAGAGATAATTTTAAGTAAATCTGGTAATCCTTTTGAGGTTTATGGCATGTAAAATTCAAGATCATGGTATAAGTTACGCTATTATTGTGTATTAGGTGTCTTGAAAAGCTTAGTCTAGCCCTGAGAGAAGGTGTATGCATGAAGAATAGTAAATATTAGTGAGTTATGTTAGTAACTTCATGAGAGATTATAAAAATATATGTAAACATGATCAAAAGTCAAATAATTCATCAAATGAGTTCTAAGTTCAAGTTTTGAGGCTTAGTCATTACATGAAGAAACCTAGTGAGGAGGCACAAGCTTGGTAGCATGATGATGTAAGCAGTATGAGACCTGTGAGATGATGGATGGTAGTGTGTGAGAAATTTATGAGGTTTTTAGAATAGTATGATAAGTTTCAAGGTATGATCAAGGTCTAAGTATGACTAGAAGTTCAAAGCCTAGTGTGCAAAGAAACCTAATGTGGCCTAATGAGGGGTCAAGATCATTTCCAAAGGTTATATATCTCTTGAGAGAATTTATAGAGGTGTGATATGTTATTTTAAGTGTTTTTACCAATTTTTATGGCATAAACTAAAGGATAAATCATGAAAATTGGTGTTAAGGTTTTCTATGCGCACATAATGGGTGTTGCAGACCCGAGAAGGAATTTATTATGCTCTTTAAAACATGCAACATTTTCATGATATATTGAGAACTTTATGGAAGTTTTTAAAGGTTACTATGTTTAATTTCTTGGCATTATTTTTTTATTTTAGGGGCAATCCTTTATGAATGATTGTTAAGAGGGAAACCAGTCAAAACCTTCCTAAAACCCCATAATGACCCGATAAGAAAGATCTTATTGGTTATGGCCCAAAATGGTTTTTTGACCCAGTTTGAAATTTTTAACATGTAAATTAATCTTCCAAGTTTCTCTAAATGGTTTTTTTTCATAAGAATGAGTAGAACCTATAAAAAACCCCTCATTTATCATAATTTTGATGTAACAGATAGGGTTGACCAAGTCAAAACATGAAAATGGATGGAGGATGATGTGTGAGAATTTTAGTTTGTGAAAATGTAATTTTATGAAAAAATTTTGGACCTAATATTTTCTAAACTGATCATGGAATTTGGCCTATCACTAAAAGGGCCTAATGAGCAAGACAGTGAGAAAACTAGGTAGTAGTGAGAAAGAGATTAGGGATTGATTCTAGAAGATTAGGGATAGATCCAAATTAATTGGATAATTATTAAATACATATAAATCCTATCCAATTTGTTTATAATTTTTTTTTATGCACACAAACATGATAAAATTTGTTCTCAAAGTGATCTATCTAACACAGTGAAGTCTGTGCAGTGTGAAGATGTGAGATTGGTCTGTAAGACCGATATTGATATTAAAACTTGTAATATATATTTTAAAAGATTATATAAGGATGATTAATTTTAATTTAAACCAATTTTAATATCATAAAAGTGTTCCCATATGTATTATAATAATTGATCGTCTTGACTATGTTTTTGGTACTACAAGCAGTTTTATATGTATGAGTGAGAATGTTGTTCCTGAGTGTTTTTACTTAGAGTTGATGAATAAAATGCACATTAATTTGTTATTAATGTCTCATATGTTAATTTTAACACATTTTTATTCATTATAAACTTCTATAAATGTGTGAAAATTCAAAGGCTTTTGACTGGGTTCTTAAGGCATGTGTGCAGTTCTAAGTGAGCATATGAAGTTGATCAGTTAGTGCTCTTTTGCACTATTTAATGAATTATAATGAAAATTATGTTGAAAATAAGGTAATTTATATTGTATATATGTTTTTTTTTTTTTTTTTTAAATTTATTTTAATTTGTGTAAAATTTTATTTTATGATTCATATTTTCAAGATAGACTTTTTGGCAGTAAGAAGGCCTAATAGCGAGTATACCTAATTATGTGGTTCAAAGAGTGAAATGAGATAAATGGTGTTGGGGACATAAGGTGAGAGTATAAGGGGTATAATTAAATAATGTGTGAAGTTTTTAATTCATTTTTTATGGTCAAGGTGTTCTAAAGATGCCTAAGTGAAATGAGTGATTAGAGAAGGCCTAATTGCATTAGGTCTATATTAGACCTAATGGTGGTTTTGGCCCTTAAGGGTAATAACCAACATATGTAATAATTTTTTAACTTATGAAACATGTTTTTTGATATATCCCAAATGTGATACAAGTATGTTGAGGTTCTTTAGTATCCAATAAAGGTAATATCAAGAGTCAAGTATAAATAAAAGGTCTAAAAGGCCTAATTTGACTAGTTAGAATATTGAGAATATAAGCAAATGATATAGAGTTTTATAAACTATTTAAATGTATTGAAGATAATTATATAGTTTTTTTTAATATGACATTAATATCTAATTATGTTTCTACAAGTGATGAGCAAGGTCATTTGACCTAATTCTGCCAAGGGAAGGGCTAGTTGAGCGAGAAGGCCTAATAGGCTATTTGAGAAAGATAGAAGAGTGAGAAGAGTAAAAGAAGGAGGTCATATTAAATTTAATTATAAATATGTGTTTTAACATGATCATATTTTCAAGTTATTTTATTTGGTGTTGAGTTATCTATGGGTTTTAAGTCTCCTTGCAAGTTGGTGCTTGTTAAAGGACTAGTTAAGTTGGTGCTCCACTAGTGAGGGGTTGGTGCTCCTTGTGGGCTTGGTGACTCACTAAAATCTTGATTAATTGATTATATTAATGTATTCAAAGATATTTATCATTATTTTTTATCTCCCAAGAGGGTTTCCCACATATATCTTATTCTCTTATGCTATTTGCTTTCATAGATGCTCGTGTATGCACTAATTAACGTATGTATGTGAATGAATGCTTCATGGATGTCAAGTGAAATTGAAGGAATATTTTAAGGAAACTAATTAACCCCAAAATTATTATATTTAATTCCAAAATTTGGTATTAGATAAGGTCCTTTGAATGAGGTCTAATAACCTAAAGGAGATTCTAAGCAAGCAAAGATGGCTAGTCAAACACAAGGTGATTTTTATACAAGCAAGGCTCCATTGTTTAATGGATTTAATTATGGTTTTTGGAGTGTTAAGATGAATAAATATCTGATGTATCAAAGTCATGATGTTTGGAAATAATTATTGGATGAATATACTACACCCCCTATTCCTCATATAGATGCAACAGGCAAGAAGGCTAGTGACAATAATTCAAAAGCAATGAATGGTATTATGTGTGGCCTATCAAAGGCAGAACTTGTGAAGGTGATGCACTATATTTATACCAAATAAATGTGGTATAAATTGAATACTATTAATGAGGGAGACTCAAAATTCAAAATGGCCTAGTTGAAAATCCATAGAAGATAGTTTGAAAGCCTAAAATGAGTGAAGATGAGACCATTACAACTTACTTGTTGAGGGTTGATGAAGTGGTCAAAATCATAAGAGGTCTAGGTAAATATTTGAAAGAGTATAAGTTTTTAAAAATGTTTTGAGATATATAACTCCTAAATTTGATTCTAATGTTTCTACTGATGAAAAAATACAACATCTAGACAAGCTAGAGATGGATGGACTTCATGGTACCCTAACAGCCTATGAGATGAGGACAAGTGAAGGAAGACCTGCAAAGAAAGAAGTTGTATTCAAGTCAGAAAAGAGTCCAAAGGATAAGAAGACACAAGATAAATAAAATCAAATATAATGATGAATCTGATTCTAATGATGATGAATTCATAAATATGTTTGCAATAAAATTAAAGACAAGCTCAGGTAAATACAAGAGCAAGCTGCCCTTTAAATGCTTCAATTATAGAGAGATTAGACAGTTCGATAACAAGTGCCCTCATAATCATAAGGAAAAAGATTAAAGATCATGATGAAGGTCATGATGATGATAAAAGGTCTTATAGGTCTGATAAGATCAAGAAAATATTTAGAAGGTATGATGATAAGAAGTTTTTCAAGAATAAAAGAAGTTTCTACATCATAGAAGATTGTATCTCATCTAATGAGAGTGAGAGAAGTAAATTTGAAAGTGACAAGTAACCATGAAGGTGATGTCCCTAATTTCAATGAATTTCTCTTCATGGATGAGGAATCAATCCATTCAAATCATGAAGAGTCAATATGGATTAGAGGTGATGTTGGTGATTCAGATGAAGAACATGATGAGGTAGAATTTGAGACGAGTTGATGAATACTCTTGAAGAACTAAAGATGGTAAAGAATAAGAATAGGGTGATCAGATCTCTTATCAAAGACTATGAGGAGTGAATAAACTTTTGTGAAGCTAAACTAAGTAACAACTCTAAGGAATAAGAGGAAATAATCAAATAGGTAGAGACTCAACTTGAGATTGTGACTGCTAGTCTAAAGACCAAAGAAGATGAATGTGAAAGGTGTGTAACTAAAGTGGAATCCTTGAGAGCTGATTTGGATAAGGCATCAAGTAAGGTTAAGTCCTTTATGAGTTTTGAAAAGAGTAACAATGATATAGATAACATTCTGAGTAGTTAAAAGATTGTTAATGATAAAATAGGTCTTGGTTTCAATAAAGATGAAAAGAAGAACACTAATGTGATCAATAAGGTCAATGATCAATCAAAGAATGAGGGTACTAGTATAATGAAGGATAATACTATCAGACAACCTAATACTATAATGTAGGCTAACTCTTTCAATGGCTATTGTTATTCATGTAACCAATTTATACATATAACAAGGTATTGTAGAATGCCCTTTAAGAATCAATATACATGGAACTATGAGGATAATCATCAATCAAGAAGTATGGGTCATGTTATGTGTGAACTAGGAATTTCACTCAAGAAAGGATGGTTAATTTGGTGTTAGTTCTAAAAATGAAATCAAAATTGAAATAAACACACTAGCATTACCTCTCTAGGCCTAGTTACTAGGGGAGCTTAGTTAACAAAACATGAATGGAAATCATAACTAAAAATCAAAAGAAACCTTCCTTTCACCTTATTTGGATGCTCCAAAATACTTATTGTAGTGGTTTGCTTGGTTTATGCTCATAAATTCTACATCAATGGAAGCTTGGCTACCTCCATCTATCCTTGGCACCTTGTGTCTTTGGCTTGGCTTGGCTTGGTTTAGCTCAATATTTGGACATTATAACAATAATTTACAGGAAGATTTTGAATCAATTTAGAATTATAACTTTGGCATGTGAGAACCTCAAATTCAATAGGCAAAGCCTCATATATATAGATTTTTACAATGGTTTGAGGATCAACCATGACCATCCATCTCAAGATTGAGATGTGTGGCCATGAATAAATCTAAATATTAAATTCATTCTAAAAATATCTCCATTAATATTTGGTATAGAGGGGTATTTAATAGGCATGGAGGGTCTTAATGAGGCGCGGGAGATCCATAATCTTGATATTTTATGCATTTATGGCTTATAGATGCCACCCCATATGATGATGTCACCTAATGATGTAGTTAATAGAAATAAATTTTTAATAAAGATTTATTCAACAAGTTCCATAGAAAATTAAATTAAGGACCTAATTTGGTTTAATTATCCTAAAACATGATTAATCAACTTTGGTGCAAATTTTGGCCCTTGGTGCATAAATTAATCAAATTGGTCAAAATGTCTTATTATTGGCTCAAAATTTGACTAGATTGGAATTGGGAGTCGATGTTAGATGCTTTGGAACCATATTCCAATTTAGGATGTTTCCAACACAAAATAACAAAGGCACATGTTTCATAGAATAAATTTGATAGAAAAGAGCAATCCAGAACACCTAGGTGCAAAATTGGCATTTTGACTCGAAATGATTTGATCAAAGTTAGCTAGCCCATAAATTGCATTGCCTCATTTAGGGATACCTTAGCCAAAATCAGAACTTTAATATATCAATTTCAAAGCTTTTAATGTGTTTTAGTGTTTTTAGGTCAAATTATACATTTTGATGAAAATTGGTCAAGAGCTTGGTTAGAAGTTATCGATGGCTAGTTTTAGGTGTCTACATTTTACCCCTATTTGGGAAGGCATTACAAGCTATAAGCATAGTAACGTATTCTCAAATAATGATAAATGGTTTGTATGCTAAAAATAAGATGATGATTAAAGAATAAAGCTCTAAATGGTTTTGGGAATCCTATGATGATGCCTCCTCGAGGGAGTGGCCATCACATTTGTTGATGGATGGTCCCTTGAAAAGAAGTAAGAAGAAAGGGTGGAATGAACCCATGGTTGAGATTAATCCAAATAAGAAAATGATTTCATGCATTGATTTAAAAGGTACTAATTTTACCAAAGGAGGTTATAATCAATAATAAAATTCAAAATAATGATTTGCCCATAGGTGGTTATAATCATTAAGAGGACCTAGATGGTTAAAGATGATTGTGCCCTAGTTAGGGTAAATTAACAAGCATAACTCAAGGATATAACCTAGAATACATATTAAATATGAGTGGATACATAGTGATGAAAGAGAAGGATAGAGAAATGAGATTGATCAATAAAAAATGATTTAGTTGTGCTTGTCAATAAGGAGATGCCCATCCTTATTAGCAATGATACAACTAGAATGGCCAATGGGTTAATTTGATCAAGGGTAGAATGGAAGTATTTGTCAAGGTACCAAGGAGAAAATTCTATAGCTCCATTGATTATAGACTTTCTTGAAGCTAAGTTTTGTTGTAGCATGTGATGGTACGCATCATGATAGAACACCATAAAGACTTGGCTAAAATATGCATAAGGACTGACTATCAATCCAATGAACACTTGAAAACAATGCACCAATGATAAAAACCATGATGATAGTATTGACATATGAATATGGATAGACTCAAAAATAATGTTTGCAAGGAATCACCCAATGCACACATATAAATTGAGTCAAGACAACAATACTGAAAATAAACAAATAGGCAAGTGAACAAACAAATAACTTGAAATAAATAAACAAATATAAATCCTAAAAATAAAATCAAAAGAAAGCATCATAATAATGACCATGCCCCAGTAAGGTAGATCAAGGATAACTAACTAGGCTTAGATAGGACAAATGTTTTTTGGATTTGTAAAATATTTGAATGTTTTTGAAATTTTGTGGTATCTTAATTCATTACAGAATGACAAGATACCTACTTACAAAATGATGAGAGTGTATGGGAAAGGGGACTGAGGTGACCTCAACATGAATTGAGCATGACCTACATAGTCTTAAGTCATAGTAATTCCATCCACACAAAAGGTGAGGAAAAACCAACTAGGTCCTAACAAGTTCTCAAATTTGGCAAATGGCCGGTCAAATGAAAATAGTGATGGAAAGGTGATGCAACAATGCATGGTAAATGAGTGTTTCCCCTAGTTTTATCATAGGTGGTTTTAACTAGGATACAATAGAATAGGTCAATGATACTAATTTTCTCATAGGCAGCTATAATTAGTAGCAAGACTAGTGAGACATTGATTTTCCCATAAGCAGTTATATTCAAACTCACATAAACAAACTTGATACAAGATGGAAAATGAAAGATATCTTGATTGATCAACTATCACACTACTTTCATAGACTGTCATTGTAAACATGAATTTTATTTATTGTTGAAACTTGATCAGAACCCCCCCACAAAAAGTGCAAGAAGAACTAGAGGAACCAGGATTAAAATAGGATCGGGTAGGATGACTAAAAAAAAGCTTTGGTATAGATAGGAATGGTATGGTAGGATGGTATGGTTTTGATAAGGCTAATTATGGGTTGATAAATTGGATAAAATGGTAAGAGGCTTTCCCCCAAGTGGTAATTTTAATGGTAGGATATGTGCCAATGACACAAGGATATATACCAATGGTCAATGGCATATGGAAAATGAAATGGTATGGTACATGTTTTTGGCTTGGGTGATTATTGGTTTTATATGTGTTTGGCCTGGGTATGGTAAAATATCATATGATTCTATTGTTCCTACTAAAGTGGAGATGAACATCCTAATTAGCAAATGATACAAACAAAGTAATTGATCATGTTAATTACTATCTTGTACCTCATCTGAATAGTTTCTATATCAAGAATTGGTTGTCAAGAATGCTTTTTTGATCTTCATTGGTCATTAATTTTGATTCTTTTAAGCATTGATATAAGGTATCTTTGTAGCCTATACAAAGGAAAGTGCGACCATGGATGGTAGGTTTGTTTGTGAAATGGAATGGTAAATGATAATGAAATGGGTAATAGTTGGGAAACAAATGAATATTAAGGCATTCAATCACACATAATGTTATTGGTACCAAATTTAACATAAATTTGGATGTGGTAGGGCTGAAGACCTCTAAATATTCTCTTGATAGGACCACCAGATTATTCTATTGCTTGATCTTGAGAGTAGATACCATCTGATTATGATGTAAATAGAAAACTATTTTGATTTGATCTTTGATATTATCTTCATCAAGAATTGAATAAATTTTGTGCTCATCTATTGGCATCTTGAAGAGGCTTTCACCAATGAAGTTATCTTGATTGTCCCATAGTGCCTTCAAGAAGGTTTCACTAATGACCATTGGCTTTTGATTTTGATTTTCTTTTAACACCTTCAAAAAGGTTTCACTAGAAGATGTTGAGTTTGAACTTTTCTTACCCCCTAGTACCTCTAAAAATATTTCACTAGGAGAGTCTTTTTAGCTACATGAATGTGGTCTTGGCCTCCTTACTCTTCTTCAACTGCTATGTCTCCATGGATGCATTTCAACAAAGTGTGATTCTATAAATCCCAATCGACACTTGTGGGAGATGGAATGTCAATAAGATGGCTATTTTGGTTAGTGATAATGGCTTGTAGAACAATAATGGAATAGAGAGAGGATACACAATCCTCATAGAAGATACTAGGATAACTTATGTAGATGTGAAAGTAACCATCCTCAAAAAGTATGGAAGGATCACAAATGTATTCGTACTAATCTACTAGGCATGTATAACCAATATTGTAATAGTCACAAATATATTCTATTTATGAATCTGATTTTGATTTAAAGGACTCTAAATCTGATGTTGAGACTGATGTTGATTCCAATTTTGATGCTAAAAATTATGTTAGTTCAATAATAAAACCTACCTCTAACTCTGATTCTTTATCTAATGGGTATTATGTTACAATAATGTCTTTTTGAATGTTTATTAATGGATAAGTGACAACTTGTAATGGCATGATGGGCTCCATCAAGACTGGTTTATCAAAGTAAGACTCCTCAACGATGAGAAAAAGGTCAACATACAACTTATTAAAGATTGGCTTGTCAATAAATGGCTCTTTAAAAATAGGTATATGGTTGAGGTAATAATTTTCTCAAATGTGGTTATAATCATTAAAAAGTGACTCAACAAAGACTAGCTCATCAGAGTGAGACTCCTCAATAATAAGTATAAGATTAATTGTTGATTAATCATATGTTGGCTTATCATAAGTGGTTGGTTCAACAAAAACATCTCAAATTGGCTAGTTTTCTTGGCCTTGGTTTCCAATGAGTTGGAAAATACTAATTTTAAATACATCTTGGTCTTCTAATTATTGGATGGGTTAAGGTTTTGATTGGATTTGTACTGGATGAGGAATGGCATGTGGTTGGATAATGGTAGGGCATTAGGGAACATGATTACTCATAAAATCTAAGGGATGAGGTCTTGATATAGAAATGGTTGGGCATTGTGGAGCCTAATTGCTTGTACAAGCTAAGGGATGAGGTCTTGGTATAGAAATGGTTAGGCATTGTGGAGCCTGATTGCTCACACAAGCCAAAGGATGAGGTCTCCGAATGGTAATGGTATTCCTTAGATATTGTGGAGCTTGGTAGCTTGTATAATCCAAAGGATGATTAGAGGTATCTGATGAATAGATAAAAAAAGGACATTATAAAACTTGATTTCTTGCATAAGCCAAAGCATCCAAGTCCTCCTGATAAACCATATCATTCAAATCTTGAGTTGGATCATAAGCTAGTTCTTGAATTTGTTCCACGTATTGATTATTGTAAAGAGAGTATGGATCCATATCCAAAACAACATTATCTATAGTTGGGTCTTCAAAGTTCTCCTCACAAGTATCTTCATACCAATCAAGGTCTCGAGCTGGATTGTTAGTTGGTTCATGTCTTTGTTCCCAAGAATGATTATTATGAGGTGGATATAAATCTATCTCACAAACCACATTGTCATCATTGGGGTCTTGATTAAAGACATAAAAATAATTTTTTGTGGCCATTCTATCATAAGTTGGATTGTGCGTGACTCCACGATAAGTGTATTTAGACATATTTGCATAAATGATGAAATCTCTTAAAAAAAAGGCTTAGAGTTATACAAACTTTGAAAGATGATTTCCAAAGGAAAAAAGGTTCAAACTTGGTCAAAAGTGGAGTTGTATCTCTAAATAATGATTTGATCACGGAGTTATATCTCCAAAATGGTTTTTGCTAAGACTTGGCGTAAAATAGTCTAACATTAAATGTCTAACGTCAAATGTCATATGCATAAAAGGTCAAGCATTTAAATAAAAACTAGCATGTCAAAGATCTAGGTCAAAGTGTTCCAAACAAGGTCTATTCTAGAAAATGAAAAAGAGTTGCTAGATCTTTTGTCCAAATATGGAGTCAAAATCTAGTCTCAAACAAGGCATGCTAAGACTTTTGGCCAAATGGCATCAAAAGCTAGGCTTGAAACAAAGGCATGATGTGATTTGATTTAATCTAACAAATTTGGAAATAACTTTGAGATGTCCCCGATACATGGATTTAAACATAAACATGGTCAGTTGGCATAAGACATGAGGCAAAATGATTTTTGGAGAAAGGCTATTTTCTCCCAAATAAAGGCATGAATGATGATGAAGATAAACTTTGAACAAACAAACAATCAATAGTTTTTAAATTTGGGTAATTGATTAACCAAAGTTATGTAACCCAAAAGAGAAATATTTGTGTATCAACCCCATGAATTGAGGCCTAAACAAAAATCAATCAGTGTTTGAATCCAACTTGATAAGGTTAATTGAAAACTCAACGTTGAAAACTAGGATCTGACCAAACAAGCTAGACAAGCATGATAGAAAATAAAAAAGGTCCAAATGGTATACATGGCATGGTTTGAAACAATTTGACATAATGGTAAATAAGTCTTGAAATAAATAAAGCATCCTAATAGTGTAAGCATGATTGAATGATGTGATCCATGTTATGTTTTAAAAGACTCAAAGGCAAAAATGGTTTGACATGATTTGGGCAACATAACACTACCCTCCTCAATCAAATACATGGTTTTAACATGGTTTATGAAAAAACAAACAAGTTTTAATCTCAAAACATACCAAAAAAAATGACCAAAATACACTAAGTATAATCATCCAAATCTTAGCAAGGGTATGGTAATGTGGGGTTGACTAAACTAATTATTTTCTAAATGTCTAGATGGATCAATTGCATAATGAATTTCATGCTAAATGATGCAAAAGAAATGCACTTAAATAGGTTGTTCATGGCACTTGGCTTGTTGTAAAAATGTCTTGCCCTTTTTTTAACCATTGCATCTATTGCTTGCTCAATGTAGTGTGAAGTCCAAAGTGCAGATATGTCCTAGTACTTTAGCCCTAGAGAACTCATGGGAGGTGATGAAATCCTCCTCACAAGCCAAATTTTCATAAAATAAAAGACATAATAGAAAGACTTTATGGTCATCTCAAGATTTCACAAACTATTACAAGTTTTTGGGGAGTGATTTAGATGCAATTATTTTTATGCCTTGGACTAGGCATGTTTACAACAAGGATGGCGCTTTTGATTCTAAGGGTTCCCTAAAGGGGACGAATGGAAAAGCACACATGCACACACCTTATTTTTTCCAATCAAGTTATAACTAAATAAAAAATAAAATTTAACAAGTGTGTTTAATTTTAAGCACCAAAACAAAGATTAGATGGTGTTCTTGTGACCCCTTGGTCTTAAGTATCAAAACATTCACTTAAGCATCTAAATTTTTCATTAAGCCTAAAAAAAAAGTTCCTAATTCATTTTAAAACACTAAAATGAAGTGTGAAAGGCATTTATTTAGTTTTTTTAGATGAATTTCCATGTATATCTTGTAAAAAAAATGTTAGCACTTTGTTTAGCCTTGAAGCACATTTATCAAATGAGGTAAGTAACCTTGAAGGGCAAAATCTGTCAATCCGAAGGTAAAATCTCAAGAAAGCAAACACATTAGATTAGACTTGGTTAGAAAAAATTTCAAAGAAATCTTAAAAAATATATATTAAATATATGAACACCTACAAACAATAAATTAGAAGGCTAAAAATAAAACATAACACATAACACATAAAAGCCTGCACATAAAACATAAAAACTTTCAGTTAGTATTTTTAACATAACTTTTAAAATATAAATCAATTTATCACAAAAAATTTAGAGGTTTTCAAAAACTCCAGGGTGCATGTCTATAAAAAAAATTAGGTACAAAAATTCAATAAAAAAATGTTATTAACTCTATTCTAACTATTTTTACTAGAAAAATAAAAAATAGAAAGTGACAGTCACTAAAATAGTCATAACTTCTAAAATATAAAGATTTATTTTGTGAATTTTTTAGAGAATATCAATGATATATATATATATATATATATATATATATATATATATATAATTATAAAAAATATTAATTAAATAAAAATTTA
Organism: Torreya grandis; assembly: GCA_037957365.1. NCBI lineage: Eukaryota > Viridiplantae > Streptophyta > Pinopsida > Cupressales > Taxaceae > Torreya > Torreya grandis. The sequence continues at coordinate 1,550,726 of JARHVA010002822.1, forward strand.
TAAAAAAATATTAATTAAATAAAATTTAATTATTTATTTATTGGCCATTTTTACTCAAAGTAAAAACAACAAAAAAATTAAAACTATGAAATATAAAAAAGTTTGTGGGTTGAACTCTCATGGAGATAGTCCCAGGGTGTTAGTTCCAAAAATTAAATCAAAATTGAGATAAACACACTAGCATAACATCTCTAGGCCTAGTTACTAGGGAGAGATTAATTAACAAAACATGAATGGAAAACACAACTAAAAAGCAAAAGAAACCTTCCTTTCACTTTTTTAGATGATCCAAAATGCTTGTTGTAGTGGTTTTATTGGTTTGTGCTTATGAAGTTTGCATCAATGGAAGGTTGGCTACCTCCATCTCTCTTTGGCACCTTGTGTCTTTGGCTTGGATTGGCTTAGTTTGGCTCAATATTTGGACATTATAACACTAATTTGCATGAATATTTGTAATCAATTTATCATTATAACTTTGGCATGTGAGAGCCTCAATTAAATAGGTAAGGCCTCATACTTATAGATTTTTGGAATGGTTTGAGGATCAACCATGACCATCCATCTCAAGATTGAGATGTGTGGCCATGAATAAATCTAAATATGAAATTCATTCTACAAATATCCCTATTAATATTTAGGATATAGGGGTATCGAATAGGCATGGAAGGTCTTAATAAGGCATGGAAGACCCATAATCCTGATATTTTATGCATTTATGGCTTATGGATGCCACCCCATATGATGATGCAGTTAATAGAATTCAATTTTCAATAAAGATTTATTCAACAAGTTCTATAGAAAATTAACTTAAGGCCCTAATTTGATTTAATTAACCTAAAACATGATTAATCAACTTTGGTGCAAATTTTTACCCTTGGTGCACAAATTAATCAAATTGGTCAAAATTTCTTGTTATTAGCTCAAAATTTGATTGCATTATAATTGAGAGTTGATGTTAGATGCATTGGAACCGTATTCCTATTTAGGATATTTCTAACACAAAATAATAAAGGCACATGTCCCATACAATAAATTTGATAGAAAAGAATAATCCAGAGCACCTAGGTGTAAAATTGGCATTTTGACTCTAAATGATTTGATCAAAGTTAGCTGCCCCATAAATTGCATTACCCCATTTAAGGATACCCTAGCTAAAATTGACACTTGAATAAATTAGTTTCAAAGCTTTTAATGTGTTTTAGTCTTTTTAGGCCAAATTGTATATTTTGGTAAAAATTGGTCAAAATCTTGGTTAGAGGTAATCGATGGCCAGTTTTAGGTGTCTACATTATGTTTCCATCAAAATGAATACTATGTTTCACCTATCAAAGATTAGTCATATTGTAAAATACAGTAAACATGGTTTCTCAAGACAAAATAAGAAAGTTGAGGCTCCTAGCGAGTACAAGAAATAAGACAAGATAGTGAGTGGAAACCTAAGGTAGCTAAGGTTGATGACCAATCTATAAGTTCAAATGGACTATTTGCCATGGTGGAGCATATTCAAGAAATAAAGGAATGTCAAGAATTCTCTCTATCAGCCTAGTTTGTCGATGAAAGATTCAAGACCAATAGACCTAGTCAAAATATTGTTCAAGAGATGATATAAGAGGTCAATCCAAAAGGACTATTCAAGCCTAAGAGGATCATAAAGAAAAGCTAGTATAGTAAGGACATGGAGATCTAGGAATCTCTTGAGTTTATGTTGTTCTATTTTCCTAGAGCAAAGGTGACTCCATTAGGATTCATGGAGGCACTCATCTTGTAATCAAGAAGCATGAAGGATGCTTGGTCATAAGGGGAGTTTTATGTTCTTTGATGACTTTTAGATTCAAGGTTTAGTCAAGAGTCTACTAAAAGTGTGATCGAAAGAGATAGGTCACAAAGATTTTGTATGATGACTTGATCAAACCAAGTCACAATCTTGATAATGTCTAAAGTTCTCATGGAGATAAGGGGAGCCAATCATGCTCCAAGAGTAGTTATGTAATCATAATATATCTTAAGTTTGTTTGATGAGAAAAGGTGTGTTTTTATAGGTTAAAGGATCAGATAGTTGCTAATAAAATGACCCTTTATCATTAATGTCAAAGGGGGAGAAAGTTCTTGGTTTGGAACAAGATCAAGTATTGAAGAAAATCTAGGTTAGGGAGTTGTGACTACTAATAAATTTTATTGTAAATGTTTCCATCAATGGAAAAGGGGGAGATTATTGAGGTATGTTCCTTTTTTTGATGATTGAATCATTATTTTTGTCATTGATTTCAAATTCAAGATATATGTCATTAATGTCAAAGTCAGAGCTGAGTCTATGCATAGTGAGATGATATGTGTCAAATAAGTCTCAAGATAAGAGAAAATTTGAAGAAAACCTCTTGTCTCTCTATTGAGGGATAATTTTAATTCAACTTGGTAATCCTTGTGAGGTTCATGGCATGTCAAAGTCAAGATAATGGTACAAGGTAAGCTACTATTGTGTACTAGGTGTCTTGAGAAGCCTAGTCTAGCCCTGAGAGAAGGAGTATGCATGAAGCATAGTAAAGATTGGTGAGTTATGTTAGTATAGGAATGAGAGAGTATAAAAAGTTGTGTAAACATTATTGAGAATAAAATAAGTCTTTATATGAGTTTTAAGGTCAATTTTTGAGGCTTAGTCCTTACATGAAGAAACCTAATGAGGAGGCACAGGCTTAGTAGCATGATTAAGTAAGAGCTATGAGACCTATGAGATGATGGGTGGTAGTGTGTTAATAAGGTATGATTTAATTTAACATGTGTATGAGGTTTTGATAATATTAAAATAAGTTTCAAAGTATGATCAAGGTCTAAGTATGACTAGTAGTTCAAGGCCTAGTGTGCAAAGAAACCTAATGTGGCCTAATGAGGGGTCAATATCATTTCTTAAAGGTGATATAAATTTTTAGAGAATTAAAAGAGGTGTGACAGGATGTTTTAAGTGTGTTTACCATGTTTTAGGTCATAATTTAATGGATAAATCATGAAAATTGGTGTTAAGCTTATTTGTGTGCACATAATAGGGTGTTGCAAACCCGAGAAAGAATTTCTTATGTTATTTGGTATGTGAAACCCTTACATGAGATCCTAAGAAGTTCATGGAAGTTTTGTAAGGTTCCTATCTTGAATTTCCTATCATATAATTTTTATTTGAGGGGCATTCCTTTATGCATGATTGCTAAAAAGGGAAACCAGTCAAAACCCTCCTAAAACCCTCATAATGACCCGATAAGAAAGATCTTCTTAGTTATGGATAAAAATAGTTTTTTTTTACAAATTTTTATGTTTTTAACATGTAAATGTCTCTTCCATGTTTCTAAAAGTGGTTTTTGTTTGTCATAAGAATGACTATAAGCTATAAGAAACCCCTTGTTTCTCAAAATTTTGATGTAGCAAACAAGGTTGACCAAGTCAAAGCATGAAAATGGATGGAGGATGATGTGTGAGACTTGAATTTTGTGACCATGTAATTTTATAATAAATTTTTTAACCTAAAATTTTTTAAACCTGTCATGTAATTTGGCTTATTGCTAAAAGGGCCTAATGAGCAAGACAGTGAGAAAACTAGGCAGTAGTGAGAAATAGATTAAGGATTGATTTCAGAAGATTAGGGATGGATCCAAATACATGGGTGATTTTTAAATAATTATAACTCATATCCCATTTTTTTATAATTTTTTTTATGTACACAATCATGTTAAAATTTACTCTCAAAGTGATCTGTCTAAATAGTGAAGTCTGTATAGGGTCAAGATGTGAGATTGGTCTGTAAGACCAATATTGATATGAAAAATTATAATATGTATTTTATAATATTATATAATGATATTTAAGGTTAATTTAAACCCATTTTAATATCATAAAATTGTTCCCATAGGTGTTTTAATAATTGATCTTCTTGACTATGTTTTTGTTACTTCAGGCAATTTTTTATGTATGAGTGAGAATATTATTTCTAAGTCTTTTTGCTTAGATTTGATGAATATAATGCACATGAAATTTATCCTAAGGTATAATAGGTTAGTTTTAACATATTTTTATTCATTCTAAACTTCTATTAATGTGTGAAAATTTAAAGGCTTTTGATTGGGTTCATAAGGCTTGTGTACAGTTCTGAGTGAGCATATGAAGTTGATCAATTAGAGCTCTTTTGCCCTATTTGATGAATTATAATGAATATTATGTTGAACCTCAGGTCATGGATATTATATCCATGTGTTTTTTGAGTATTTTTATGTGTAAAATTTGAGTTTATGATTCAAATTTGTAAGATAGACTTTATGGCAGTAAGAAGGCCTAATGGCGAGTAGACTTAATTGTGTGGTTCAAAGAGTGAAATGAGCTGAATGATGTTGGGGACATAAGGTGAGTTTATCAAGGGTATAATTTAATAATTTATTAAGTTTTTAATTTGTTTTTTTATTCTCAATGTGTTCTAAATAAGCCTAAGCGAAACGTGTGCTTAGAGAAGGCTTAATTGCATTAGGTCTCTATTAGTCCTAATGGTGGTTTTGGCCCTTAAGGGTAATGACCGATCCAAGTAATGATTGTTTCAATTAATAAATATGTTTTTTGATTTATTCCAAATGTTATAAAAGTATGGTGAGTTTCTTGTTTAACCAATATGGGTAAGAGCAAGAGTCAAGTATAAAGAAAAGGTCTAATAGGCCTAATTTGACTAGTTAGAATATTGAGAATATGAGTGAATGATATAGAGTTTTAGAAACCAGGTAAATGGATTGAATATCATCATAGAGGTGTGATTAATATTCCATGTATATATAATTATGTTTCTATGAGAAAGATCATTTGACCTCATTCTGCCAAGGGAAGGGCTAGTTAAGTGAGAAGACATAATAGGCTATTTGAGAAAGATAAAAGAGTGAGAAGAGCAAAAGAAGGAGGTCATCTTCCATTAAGTGAGTAAAAGGTGTTCTAATATGATAATATTTTAAATTTATTTGATTTGGTGCTGAATTACCTAGGGGGTTGAAACCTCCTTGTAATTTGGTGCTTACTAAAGGACTAGCTGAGTTGGTGCTCCTTGTGGGGTTGGTGCCTCCCTAAAAGTTTGATTCATTGTTTATAGGACTATAGTCCAAGATTTGCATCAATGGGTTTTATCTTCCAAGAGGTTTTCCCATATATATCTTATGCTCTTATGTTATTTTATTTCATATATGCTTGTGTATGCATTGATTAATGTATGTATGTGAATGAATGCTTCATGGATGTTAAGTGAAATTGAAGGACTATTTTAAGGTAACTAATTCACCCCGACTCTTAGTATTTGTAATTAGAATATAGACTATGTCAATCATGGTTATATCATTAATATTTTTACCTTTAAAAATGTCTTAAACCCATGTAAAGTATTGGATGCCTAGTTTTCCACCTTTGCTAACTTAGTGTACATTTTAAGTGGATAGAATTTAAGCTTGGTTGGTGAAACTTGTCACCTAACATTTAGATCTTCTAGCCAATGTCTAAAATTTCTAGTGTTTGAATTATAAATCTTCCATTGATTTACTTAGTCTAGATCAAGTGGAAAATGAGGTAAGTAAGTCATGGAAACAACCATAAAAGCCTAAAAAGTTGCCATGTGTCTTAATTGAATAAGGAAAATAATGTCCTTGAATGAGGCATGGGTTGGAAAGTGGATGGTGGTTGGATTATTATGGATCGACTATATGTAGGATTAAAACTCCCTTACTTGAGGACCTTTTTCCAATTTTAAATAAGGTAGACTAAGCATAAGATAATATTGAATAAGGATAGTTGGTTAGGAGAACCGAATCTAGACAACTGGAGGATAGTGCCCAGGTGATCTTGGAGTTGACAGATGGGCTTCCCATTAACTTATGTTTTTAGTTGTTTCTTAGAAATTAAATGATTATGTTCTTATTTTATTTTTTTATTTTAGGAGAATAAGACCACTTGGTTTATTCTACGTATTTTATTGTCTTGCCCATGGTTGTGCATTGGCTACCATGTAGTGCTTGCCCATTTGAGGTCATTGGAGAGGTTGTTCCTCCTTAGTTTAATGAAATGATGTTTGATTTTTTGTTTGAATACATTTATGTTGTTTTTACATTAAAGTGATGGTGGTCTGTGAGAAGCATATTTATGTTGGTAATGTATCAAAGTCCTCTTGTGTTGGGCCTTCTAGAAGGTTGTTTAATCCTCCCATGAATGTCTTAATAGTAACATGTCAAAATCCTCCTATGTTAGGCATGGTGGAAGTTTGTTTGACCCTTATTTGGATGTCATATTGGTAGGAATCAAATTCTGATAGGCTTGGTGGTAGGTTGTTCAACTCTCCCATGACCACCACCAAGAAGCAATATAGTGAAACATCCTCTTGTTACTCCAATATTTTGGTAGGCCTTATTATGCTATGAACACTTTCATATTAGTTTTATATTTATAAATGATTATATTCACTTGAATGATCATTTAAATGTTTTTTTGCTTTGTAATTGGTATTGGGAGTCCCCTGGTTTAAGAATTGGGAATAAGACTATAGGTGGTGCATGGTCCCTCCCTTGTGTTAAACACCCTTGCTTAGATATCCACCCTTGTATTTACCAAGTGATATAAACATGCTTGGATTTGGGAGTCTCAAGATCTAGGGTTTCTAGAACAATAACTTAATCATGATAAAAGGTTGGGAAGTGAACCTTCCTTTGTATGGCCATTATATACTTGGGAGCATATGAGGGGCACCATTGAATACTGACCAGTCCTCTATTATTTAATTAGGTCTAGATATTTTCTCTTGCTTATGTAAATAAATGGATGAATTTTGATATATTATTAATTCTTTCATAGCTAGTATGCTTGTAATAAACTTACAAAATAAAGAGTTTGGATAATATTTTGACTATGGATTAAAATATTTGTTTTCTAATTACTAAAAGCTCAATGTTAAACTAAGTTGTTACTATTTATGAATTATTGATTTATAGGATCTGGGGAAGAGTTATAAATGTATCAAATATCTTTATCCTTTGAGGCACTTTCAAGTAAATTGATAGATTGATTTCCCTACTTAAATATTTATCATAAGTAGTTGGTTTTTTAAGTATTGTGCATCTATTTATATTTGAATGTCAGGAGTCAATGGAATTAAACTTATCTAAAAATTAGTGGTATGCATATGAATAACTATGCTATTTTTATTTGGAATAATGATTTAACTCATTGAAATGAACTTAGTATTGATGATTTATGGTATAATTATGTTAGTCTTGAATAAAGACTATGTTGTCTTGAGTTAAAATTTTCTTTAAAAAGAGTCATAAACTGGCTATGACTATTGTATTTAGACCCTTGAGTAGGAGTCATTAAGTAAAGAAATGTCTTTGGCCTTATGGATTTCTTAATAAAATACTGTGATTTATTTGATGATATCTCTATGGAAAAAAAATTATTAATTATTCATATGTCTCTCCTTTTTAATCAGTTGCGGTTTATTCATTAAATCAATCTTGGGAAAGGATGCATTTAATGAATTTATTAAACTATGGGTTTTTATTTGTAATAATAATAGAGATAATTCATTGAATCTTTAGTGTTGTTGTGAGTGAAAGGATGTCTTGTGAAAGAATCCCCTAGACTCTTACAGTTGAGTTTGTTGCATGTTTTATGCCTTACCAACAACTAGGTCATTTAATAAATTTGATAAAGTTTTATTGATCTTAGATCTTATGTGTTAATCTTATCCAGGCTACAGCGTTAGTTTGGTCAAAAGCCTCTATGATTTAATGGATTTGAGGTTGAATTTTCAACCTATATAATTTTTTGAAGCTTCACATTTTTTAGATCAAACAAAGGGATGTCTTTGCAAAAAACTTAGTGTATTTTTGAAATAATTTGGCTTTCATGCTTTTCAATAAAGGATAGTCAGAAGTTTTGCATGAGTAGAATTATTCAGAAGTTTTGTTGTGACTTTTTCAGAATATTTTTTTTGAATAATTTGAAAAAAAAATTCAAGTTTTCGATCTTTGGGAAAAATGTTGCAACTTTATTAGAATAAATGTCATGAATAAAAGTTTTCAATACTTCAAGAAAATTGTTTAAGTTTTTGGTCTTCGAATAAAAAATTGTGACTTTTTTAGAATAAATGTCGTGAACAAAAGTTCCATAGGCTTGCATCTTGATTCTCATTTTTTGAGTTTTCCTTAAGCTTTTGACTTGGGTTTATTCAACTTTTACCTTAACCTATTTATCTCTTTCATATTTTGTTTCAATTTTGCCTTAGTCAGTTTCACAACTTTTGGTGAGTGATTCAAAAGAAGCCATGTGTTACCATCCCACTAAATTGGGAGTGATGTCAGCATGGTCTGATGTACGATCATTATTGGGCTAATGGGAGAGTAAAATGTTATCACGTGGCATCATCCTGTTGATCTACAATCCCAAAGATGACATACAAGAAGCTTACCTCTGATCTAACAAGCAAGTGAGATGTTTCTATGTGGCATCATATTAGCCGCCCATGTTCTCAAAAATGATCGTACAAGGAGCTTGCCTATGGGATAACAAGCTAGTGAGATGTTGACATGTGGCATCATCCTAACATTTTTTAGTCCTAGAGAAGTCTGTGTAGAGGGTAAAACCTCTGGGCTAGTGAGTTAGTAGGATGTTTCCATGTGGCATCATCCCAATGGTCTACAGTCTCAAGGTTGAAGGTGTAATGTGAAATATTTATAAACTCATAGGTAAATGTTATAATTCCATGTGGTAATAAAATTCCCTAGGAGCTTAAAGAGAAGGTAGAGTGGCCTTGGATCCCACTGAATAGCCACATAGATGTCAGTTGTATTAGCTTTGAACTAGGTTTAAATTGATGACCATATCAATGTCATAATAAAGTTATCATTTGGCACAAGCTTATGAAGGAATTCTAAGTGATGGCTGAATGAATCAAGACTATGGGCTTCTTAATTAGTGGATTACGCTTGTTAAATTCTTATGGTAGTTATGGGAATTACATTTATGTTTGAATGGATTATGGTATCTATCCATGTTCATAGGTGTTTTGTTGGTATTATGTTATGTTATGTATGTTATTTTGAAAAACATGGGCATGAGAAAAAAAATACAAACTAGCTCTATTATATAAAAACTTTCCTTGAGTCTAGGGATGTTAAATCGTCATAATTTATATCAATGCAAATAACCATTTGTATGACCATTTGAGGAGTTGACCAATCAGTTTGAAAATACCACATAAAATAAGTTTATAGAAAATTCTAATATATTATTAATGATGATTATTATAATGTTTGTTTTTTGTTTAATATTTTTAACTAGAGATTAATTATTATTAAACATTCATTTATTTATAAATATTTACATATTTATCAAAAATTAGAGTAAACAACCAAGATAAGCACTAAAGACAAAACTATACTTGGGGAGAACTTATGGAACACAATGATGCTTATTTAATCTGTTAACTATGGGTCTCCATGCTTGATTAAGACTTGACCCCTTATCACGATTTAAATTTTTCACATGTCATACTATCTCTATGGATTCTCGTAACTTATGTTTTTGAAAATGGTCTTCTACAACAAGAATCTTTGTCATCTTGTTGTAAATGGAATGCTTAGTTTTGTAGGAGTGTTCTGCTAAAGCCAATTTTTTTGTCTTCCCTATTCTGATGTCTACAACATGCTCCTTGATCCTAGTCTAGACATGGATCTCTTTGATTCAAAAATATAGAGAATACCACAAGAACACTTAATTTTATAAACTCCACTTTTTTACAAAGGTTCAACCTGGTCTTTAATCAACATTAAATACTATCTAACTTTATTTTTATGTAAGAAGGTAGTGGAGATATTTTGGCATTTTAAGATTTTTACAATTTTATTAGATACCGATTCAATTTAGGGTAGGAAGGATATGGGGTCTATTTTCAAGGTATCAATTTTAGTGGTCAGTGTCTTCAACATTCTTTATTTTTGGGCCAGGTGATGGTGAGAAGTGGCATGCGAATAAAGGTTTGTGTGATTAGTTTTTCTTTAAATTTTGCATGTTAAACTACCATCTATCTTGTGAAAAAGAAGGACATCTAAACATGGTAACTCTCCTCCTTGTTACACATCCTTAATAAATTGTATACTTGGAACTAAGATATTTATATGATTGTGGAAATATTATAAGGTGTCTCTTCCATGTTGGCAGCATAAGTTTGTGTCACCAACATATCTCTTCGACCATTTGGGTTTTAGAGGAAAGGAGTTGAGAGATATTTCTTCAAATTTTTCCATATATAGGTTATCCACAATTGGAGGAAAAGGGGAGCCAATCACCATCCCTTCCATTTGTTCATAAATTACCCCTTTGAAAGAGAATAAAGTGGACCTCAGATAGAGAGCAACTAATCTAGTTATTTCTTCATCAATACAAGATTGAACTACCTCAATTACATCCCTGATTAAAACTTTTTTGTAGAAGGATACAACATCAAAACCAACAATGTCAAAGATTTGGTAATTTCACAGTCCATACAGATAATAAAGTAGTTTTTTGGATAAACTATGTGAAGTTTTTAATTTTTCTTAATGTTTCGGATCCATGTTTGTGATCATCAAGAGAAATAGAAAATGAATTAAGAATAGCATGACCTTGCACCCCATAAAAGATTTTTAAAAATGACAATTGTGAAAATTTTCTTGAAAAGAATTGGCCATTTCAAAAAGTTTTCAAAATTAGAAAGGCAAGCAGCTAAAAGGGAAGTTTCCATTAATGATTAAAAATCTATATTAAATGAAATAATTAAGAAATTGTGATCATTCCATAATACATGTATTACAAATAATATTATAAATATTATAGATAATATGATATTTAATATTTTAATAATTAATATTATAATAGTTTTTATAATTAATTATTAAAATTATAATATTTAACACTCTTAATATTAAATGAATAGTGTAATAAAATGTTATACCCAAGAAGATTAGTATTTAAAAAATTTATTGTCTTAAATACAATTTTTTTTAAATAAATCTATAATAATATAATAATTATTACTAATAATATAAACATTACTCTTATTATTAAATTACTTATATTAAAATATTATTAAAATTCTAATAATATTTAATATTGTAAATATTATAAAATATAATGAAATAGTATTAATGCTATTTATTATTTAAAATATAGTGAAAATATTTCTATAACAACTAATAAAATAATATTATTGAGGTTCTTTGTTTTATTTGTTTATTATTTTATTAACAAATGATTAGGTAAATCTTTCTTTTTTGTTTATGGCTTTAACTTGTTTTCATTTTTAATTTTAGAAAATTCTTAAGTTTTATTACATATTTTATTTTATTTACTAATTTTATACAATAATAATTACTCTATTTATAATGTTATTAATATGTATAATATTATAAATAGAAATATTTTCAGTATATTTTAAATAATAAATAGCATTAATACTATTTCATTAGATTTTATAATATTTACATTATTAAATATTATTAGAATTTTAATACTATTTTAATATAAATAATTTAATAATAAGAGCAATATTTATATTGTTAGTAATAATCATTATTATATTATTATAAATTTATTTAATATTTTTTGTATTTAAAATACAATAAAATTTTTAAACACTAATATGATTGGGTATAGCATTTGATTATAAATTACACTATCATGAAATATTAAGAGTGTTAAATATTAAAATTTTAATAATTAATCATAAAAACTATTATAATGTTAATTATTAAAATCTTAAATATCATATTATATATAATACTTATAATATTATTTGTAATATGGGTATTATGAAATAATCATGATTTCTTAATTATTTCATTTTTAGTTGCTTGATTTTTTACTTTTGAAATCTTTTTGTAACGGCTAATTATTTTTGGGAAACTTTTCATAACTATTATTTTTCTACATCTGTTATAGGGTACAAAGTCATGTTGTTAATAATTCATTTTCTATTTTCCATGATGAAGGATCACAAATGTGGATCCAAAATGTTGAGTAAAATTAAAAACTTCATAGAGTTTATCCCAAAACTACTTTATTAACCAACCAATAAATCATAATCTCCTAATTTTTAATCTTTGATGCAGTTAACAAAATTTGCTGACTTGCAAATAAAGGAAAATGTTTTTCCTACTAGGTTTTTAGCTTTGATGCTAGAAAATCTAAGAGATAATAGGTGGGAGAGTCTATAATGTCTACAATAGGTCTGAGAGGAACACCCATTTTATGTATTTTGGGGGCCCCATAGATTCTAGGGTTACTTCTTTATGAGGAATAAGTTTTTTCTTTGTCAAATTTTCTGAGGGTTCTTTGATGTTCTTAGTAACCTTTCTAGTTTACTTAAATAGGGTTACCCAAGAGCTTTCAATAACTTCCAATATTGTTAAGATGATGTTCCAATTTATTATCATAGTCTATTATGTTCATTGTTATTGTGGTGTTTCCATTATCTGAATTGACAATAAAATGTTATTATTTTCATTTAAATTATTCACAGCTTTGTATTCCTCTCTTTTAATAATTCTAATTGAAGGTCGATCATGTCTTAAATACAACACAATCTTGTGTCATTTCATCTATAATGTCAGATGGAAGACTCTTTAAAGTATTTTAAATTCCTTTCATGAGGGATCTCTTATGGGGAAATTACAAAGCCCAAACCTTTTTTTAGAACACTAAAAGCATGTTTATCTAAAGGAAAATTAGATAAGTTCACAACTAATTTATCCTCCCAGTTTGAGATATTATGAGGCCCTACACTGAATTCCTTGTGATATCTCCTCCATTTTATCTATGTATCATTATGTGTGTATGCTAGTGAACATGTTGTAGAGCATCTCATTTTTTCATGTATTCATATTCTCCATGGCATTGTATCTTGAGGCAAGAGAGTCTTTCAGCCCAAAATCCATATGCTCTGGTGTGGACATTTAATCCTCCATGGCTTGTTTGGATTTTCTACCATGGATAAATCTTGCTTTACCTCCCTCCAAATGTCTTGGATGTTACTTCCAATTAAGAATGTTGTGATCAATTTTTGTGGCTGATTGCATAGGACTTGATCATATTATTTGAGGAGCTCAAATATTATTTTTATTCCATCCTTCAAGTGTTGAATTTACACATGGAGATGTCATAATTTTTACATATCCACCCAATCCTTGGTGAGTCAAGAAAGTTTATTTATTAGTTTTTTATCCTCCAATTTCACCTAGTCACCTAAAACATGAACCACCATTGTTGGACAAGTATTGTATATGATGTTACAAGATTTAACTAGGCATTCATGTAACTGTATGTTTTCCTCCCTCAGCTAGATATTATCCCACTCTATCTTCATTATCTTTTATGCAATTGATATTTAACTGCAGTAGCTCCCTCAACCTATTTTTTTGAGGTGACTTGGGTCACATCTAGTGATGCATCTTGACTTGCATGGCCAAAATAAGTGATATCATATAAATTGTGGTCAATTTTGACTGGTGTTGGATTTGTGTAGAAGAGAGTGTAAATATTGTCCATCATATTGTGGGAGCTTGGACTTACCATAACCACTGATTGGTTATCTTCAGTCTATCCTTTTGTGCATCTTATTTTTTCCCTTTTTGGGCCAATCGTGAACCTTGGGATGTGCTTCAAGGTTGTTGAGCTTCAAATTTTGGTTCTTTCTTAACCTCCTATGTCTTCTATGCAACTTGTTCCCGAGGCTTGGCCTTCTATGTCTCATCTTCAACTTCATCATTTTTATTTAGTTTCAGCTCCTCTTTTACCTTAGTAGTTGCCTCTCCCTACATCTTTGCCTCTTTTGCTACTTATTCAAATTGTTTCACAACATCCTTGGTTACTTTATCTTTGGCCATTTTCTACTTCAAATACTCCTACTTGCACATGGCTTCTTTCTTTTTATCCTTAGCTTCTTTGGCTACTGCATTATCCTTTGCCTTCTTTTTATATGCCTCCTCTTCTTCTTGTTCCTTATTTTTATACATAGTTTCTTCTTATTATTTCTTATTCTTCTCTTCTTCCTTCTTATTCATAAATTCCTCTTCATCTTTCTTATTTTCCTCTATGTCTTCCTTCCTCTATTCTTCTTTTTCTTGTTTCTTCTTTTTCTCTTCTTCTTCTTTCTAGTTGACCTTTTTGAATTCAACCTTTTAATTTTCTTCCTTTTCCCTTGTGTATTCTTCCTCTACCTTCACAATTTCATGTGCTTTTTAGTCTACAATATCCACATGTGGTTATTGTTATTTCATTATGGGTTGGTGTTGTGTGGTTTGTTGTTGTGCATTTATTATCTCAAGTTGAATTGCATGAGGCATACATGGTTAAGTTGGGGTATATGGAGATAATTATGGAGAATGGGGTAAAGGTGATGTGGAATCAAGTGGAGAGGGGGAAGGGGAAGAAACAACCATTATGAATTTGCTTACCCACATCTTTGTCTAAACATGTGGAACTAGATTTTTATTCTAGTGTTTGGATTGGTGGATATTTATAGCCATTTGTTACTTTATGCTCTTTTCCTCTTAGACTCCTCCTTTTTAATGCCTTGAACAATGAAAAATATGCCCATTAGTTCTAAAATTATAGGAAAACTCCTTGCATTTTGGTGCATGCATGGTCTACACATCAGTGGTTATTAGGGAATCTCTTATTGGTATGTCCCTTTTTATGTCCCCATTTTTTATGTAATCATCTATGGTGCTAGCATCACTTATGTTCATAATCTTACTCATGTTGTGACTTATTGAAAGATAGAATACATTCTACATTTACTTTCTTCCTCCTTAGGACTTATTTCCACAATGATGGACTCATGAGGTGTAGGTATATATACCAGTAATATATATGAAACATTGTTGCACAATTGTTAGGTGTGCACTACCTTATAGAATAATAATTCATTTTCCTTCCTTTAATAGACATCCATTCCAATGCCATATAGTAGGACTCATACAATTATTACTTTAGAACCCCCAACATTTATAGTTTGTATTATGTTGTGATCTTGGTTACATTCTTATCACTTAGATAGGAGTTGTTGTTGTGAATCTTGTTATTTAATGACAATAATACCATGTAATCTAGAGGTTTCTTCTTTTATACAACTAGATACACTGATGAAGTAGATTGTTTAATTTGTGCCTATTTTTATGCTTGTTATTCCCCTTATTTTTATGGTAATGTTTACTCTACACTAGGGGGCATCGACTACAGTGGTGGCATTCATTGTGTGACCATATATTTTTACCTTAAGAGTTCTACGTGTGCATACAACATAGTGATGAAGAAGGAGATTAGTGTGGCCAGTGACATTTTATGCTCATAGATTTTGATATGAACCCCATCAGGAATTTTTATAACCATGGAAATTGATCTTAGGTATTATAAATGTGAGAAGGCACCCGAGGGTATGAATTAATGAGGCCTTGTATTTATATCCTCCATTGATTGAAATGGACAAGTTTTACATAGTATTAGCCTATTATGGTCCATGTGATATTGGTGGAATTAGTGGCAAGCTAATAGCCTACCTCAACTACAATAGATCTATCAAGGGATTTTCATTGGGTGAAGCACAACAACATTATCAAAAAATAGTATTGGAAGGTTTGTGATGTAGTGGTAAAAACCTTATCTATATTTGTAATCAATTCTATGACCAAGAATTTTTCTAGTTTAAATCTTCATCGAGCCAGATCATGTGATATTTTATGTCAATAACCCCCTCAATTACTTGTCTAGCATTTTTTGTTGTCTACCAGTATCACTTTTGTGATGCATTCTATTAGGATTTTCATTGTGACATCATCCACTAAATTGTTTAGGATTCTTTGGGAGGATATTAAATACTTCACCTTGATATCTGAATATATGGGAGGGATTTTTATTTTTTACTACACCAAGGAATTTATTCTTGATAAAATCCTTGTTACATGTGCCATTGTGTTTGTATTGATCTAGATGGTAACATCATTTGACAAATGCATTTTGACTTCATTTTACCAAATTAGGAGATTCATCATCACTTCATCCAACTAGTTGAAGGTGGGTAACTTAATGAGGTAATTTATGTCTAACCATTGTAGCGTATTTGGTATGGCTAAGGCTTCTACTTGCTAGCTCACAAGTTCTACTTGCGAAAAGAGTGGTCTCAATTTCATTAATGAAATAGAATGGATCAGAGTTGTGGTACCTCGTTTACCTTAGTGTGAACTTAATTCTCATCTCTTCCATCTAAGAGTCAATAAAAGGAATTAGAAGTACCAATTTATCCATATTCTCTATTCTATGGTGGTTACATATTTGGATCTATGTGCAGGTAGATAACTAAAGATAAACTATTGTAAGGCTCTTGTTCTCTATGAAATGAAAATGTGTTATCCTATATATGCCCTTCCTTATATATTTCCCTTGCCTTTTAATATTATTCCTCTCTTAGAGATACTTTCGAAAACAAAACTATGTTGTTCAAGCCTTTTAAAATTCTATAAGTCCCTTCATCACTCTCATACATGCCTTGAAATCACTATTCACATCCAAAACCTTTCCTTCAAATACAAACTCGACCCCTTTATATAATGCTTCCACCAACATCCCAATCGATTGGGAGATTTCTTTTTATCACAAATAAAAAAGTTTGAATCCCCCTTCCATCACTTTTGGTGGTTGAAACAAATATTATATCCCAAATTTTAGAGGTGGGGAGGCATGTTTGGTTTTAAATACCACAAAATTCATGGTGTAATATGCCAAGTGATTGGCATTGGCATTGGTTTCGATGGTTATGTGGTGGCATGGTTATTTCATGTGTATTTGTGGTGTAACATGGTAATTACATGGAGGTTGAGTGGGTAGAATGTGGCATGGAGTGTGTTGTGTCGTGGGTCACATGGAATTCATATGATTTGTTTGGAACATTCAATAAATAATTAATTTCAATATAGTAAAATTAGACCATAGTAAATAGTGGAAAGCCACATGGTGGCTTGAGGACCCACCATGTGGACCAACCTCCACTCGTCAATTATCGACATCTAACTAGATGTTCTATCCAAAATCCAAATTTTTTACTTGCCCTAGTTGATCTTCAACATGTGATATTTTGTGTGTATGGGATCTATTTTTCGATCCATAAGATGTGTCAAAAAGCTCTCAATGAGAAATTTACTATGGAAATGATTAACCTAAAATTTGATAACTTTATTTTCAAATTGTTTATGGATCCAAACCCCAAAATGTTTTACTTTCCCTAGTTGATCTTTGATGCATGATATTTTGTGCATTCGGGCTCCATTTTATGAACCATAAGATGCACCAAAAATCTCTCAATGAGCCCTTCACCATATAAATTATCAACATATAGTTTGAATACTTTATTTTTAGATCATTTATGGATCCACCTAGGTCAATCCTCCCCACTAGGAGATTTTAGACCTCCAAAAGTTGATTAATTGGTAAAGAGGTGAGGTTATTTCTTCCTCACTTTTCTAGATTCCATCCATTTGGCCTTGTTTGCATGCATCCTTTTGAGACCAACATGAATATATTCAACATCTCCCCTATATGAATTCTAAACCTTCTTATCAATAATTATATCTTCCTATAATTCTGTTAGATACTCAGGAGCAAAATCATCAACAGAAGGAATAGATACACTCTCATCATGATCTACAATCATCGGAGGCTCATACAATTTGATATTTTCCAAATTCACAACTAAATAAATCTACATATAATATGGAAAATCCAACTGGAAAGCATTTTCACCAATATTTTCCATAATCTAGAAAGGACCATACCAAATTGGTTTTAATTTTTTACCTTCACTTGTCAGCCTTTCCTTACTGATGTGAAGTCATACCAAATCAAATACATCATATTGGTGATCAACATGATGTTTGTCATGTCTTGCTTTATACTTTTCCTAACTTTTCTCCAATTTATCTCAAATAGTTTGGTGTACCTTCTATATCTTTTTAATGAACTTCTTAGCTTTGACAACATTATTACATTCATTAGCAGTTGAATCCTATCCATAACAAACATCTAGAGGAGATTTAGGAAAATATCCATAACAAAATTTAAAAGGAGATTTCATAGTAGAAGAATGAAGTACATGGTTGTAAGCATGTTGAATATATCATAAATGCTCATCCCACAACTTGGGATGTTTACTGCAATATCCCCTAAGCAAGTGTACTATTTTGCATTTCACAACCTTTATCCGACTGTCAGTTTATGGATGAAATGCAGTGCTCTTATTCAAATTAGTGTCCACCAATTACCACAGTGTTGACCAAAATTCCCCAAGAAATTAAGAATCTTTATCAAAAATAATAGAAGTGGGCAAACCAAAATGAACCCATACATTCTGAAAGAACAAGTGTCTTAACTTCACCTATAATCTACTTAGTGCAAGGAATAAAAACACACATTTTGCTAAATATATCCACTACTGCATAAAATTAATCATGTTTCCTTCATGACATTGGCAAACCCCCTAAAAATATATATGGAAATACTTTCTTAGGGATGGGTAAGAATAGGTAAGGGAGTGTAAAGTCCTAGTTTCCTATTACTAGATTTGCTTGTGGCACAAAGAACACACCCCTTGATATATTTGGAAACATTTTCTTGTATACGAGGCTAGTAAAAATACATTATCAAATGTGTAACCATTTTACTAACAAAAAAATGACCAAAAATAAGAGAAGTATATGCTTCCCTAATCATGTGTACCATTTCATTTTGAGGAATGCAAAGTTTACCTAAATGACACAAAAGTCCATTATGCACATGATAGTCTGATTCTTCTACTTATTTTCCACTCATCAATTCTTTATACACATCCTTAAAGTTAGCATCATCAACATATTGTTCCTTATAACTTTCATGAGTCAAAGAACTATATTGTAAAAGAATAGATGCAACTACCATAGGAAGCCTATAAAGTATGTCAGCAACTTTATTTTGAATACTTTTCTTATACTTGATCACAAGATGAAACTAATGTAGGAAACCTATCCAATTAAAAATGCCTAGACTATTGTAGCTTGGCCTATGACTGGAGATACTGAAGGGGTTGATGATCTATATGTATCATTGTCTCCTTGCCCATCAAGTAATGTTTCCACTTCTTAACACTCTGAACCAATGCATATAATTCCTTATCATAAGTTGGATGGTTCCTTACTGCACCTATGAAGGTCTTAGAATGATAGCATACTGGCTTCTTTCCTTACTTCAGAACAACTCCCATAGCATAATCACTTGCATCCATATCGATCTCAAATGGTTGTTGCAAATCAAGAAGTGCCAAGATAGGAGCAGTACTAATCTTTGTCTTCCAAGTTTTGAAGGTCCTTTGTTGCTTGCCTCTCCACTAAAAGACTTGCTTCCTAATTTCATCATTTTCCACCACTGATAACCTATACATGCCAATGTTAGGGAGAGGAGAATCCTATAACAATTGAATTTCATGTTAAATTACCCTTTTAGGGGGCAACCCTTTGGGATCCTAAATCACATCATCATAACTAGAAATTATTTCAACCAATTCTTTCTTATGTCTAGGATCACAATTTTCCATAGATTAGGAATATTCTTTTTCCTTAGACTTAATCAACATGGGACAAGAATTCTTGCGTGAATTGACAGTCTTTTCATTTTCCTTCTTGTAACCAAAGAAAGACTCATCTTAACATGATGTGCTCTGACTATATATTTAATTCCATCCTTAACAAGCAAGTACTTATTCTCCTCCCTATAGAAGATTTCTTGTCTATCATAAATAAAAGGAGTTCCTTAAACAATCCTACATATGTCTAGAAGAACTACAACCAGATCAACTTCATCCATGAATTTGGATATGATGGAAAATTTTAATCTGCAAGTTTTGGTTACTTGCATCATCACATACCCAACCAAGTGGATAGGGTTTCGGATGGGGATTAGTTTTTA
Organism: Torreya grandis; assembly: GCA_037957365.1. NCBI lineage: Eukaryota > Viridiplantae > Streptophyta > Pinopsida > Cupressales > Taxaceae > Torreya > Torreya grandis. Next base: position 1,570,742 of record JARHVA010002822.1, read on the forward strand.
AGCATAACATTTTTACAATCTCTGCATAAATTAATTTTGCATGTGATCCACTATCAAATAGAGTGTCAATCTTAGTATGTTTTGTAATAACCCTAATGTGAAATAATTTATTTCTTTCCTTATCTTCATGCACATATTTATGTTTTGAAGAGGAAGTAACATTAGATGACTTAGTGCTAGAAACAAAAAGAGAAGAATAATTATGCATACTCATAGTTGTGATCTTAGTTTCATCCCCAGAGTTTGAACCCAGATCCTAAACCACAGTATTAGCTTTCTTATCTTTCTTCTTAAACTTATTAAAAGGTCTTAACTCAGGATGTAATTTCCAACACTTAGACTCATCATGATTTTTCTTACAATGATTGTAAAATGACTTACCCTCTTCTTTATGAATATTAATAGTGGATTTTTGTTTACCCTTTCCATAAATTTTTCCTTTAAAATGCTTAACCTCATATTGCTTACCTTTAACTTTAGGAAAATATTATTTTGTCTATTTTACTCTAGCCTCTAATTGAGTGGCTTTAACACATGTCTCATCTAAACTAGTGGGATTGAGAATAAGAATCATGTGTTTCAAGTAACTATGTAACCCAAATATATACTTAAGCAGTGTTTCCTATTTATAAAGAGGAATATTCAAAAGTAAAGCCTTTTTACTAAATTCTTGTGTATAATCTTAAACACTTTGGCCTTTAGTTTATCTGAAATGTTACTAATCCATCATGGCTTTCTGCATATAGGCTAAAGGATAAAATTGCTTTTTAAGTGCATCAATAAATTTACTTCAAGTGGAAATCAAATTACCTATGTTAATCTCACTTTATTTCAACTTAATCTCCAACCAAATAAGAGTTTTTCCTCCCATTCAAAGAGTAGCCAAGTGAATTTTACCCTCATCATCTGCAATATTATATACCTTACAATATACTTCAATTTACTTTATCTAGTTATCTATTTTTTTTGAATTAATCTCAACATTAAACATTAGTAATTCAAACTTAATATGTAGCTTTAGTGAAGGAAGAGATTCAACACAATTTTTATCTTTACCATCACCCAAAGAGGAGGAAGGTTTCTCAAAAAATTTACCACCTCCATCATGCTCCATCTTAATTCATCTTTCATGGTAAAGTTCCTCGACTATATCCTTTATTTCCGAGAAAGCTTATTGAAAAGGTCATTTAGACTTGAAGTTATCTCCCATTTTTGTAGTACGTCTTGATCCAACCTCTGGATCATATTTTGCCAATTATCCTTCACCCTGCCTAGATCTTGACCTTGTCAATATATACTAGCAATCCACACTTTTAAATACCAAATTCTACTTTGATACCAAAAATTTTATCTATAATATCAAATAAATAAGTGTCGTAGTAGCAAAAATACACATGTAATGGATCGAAACCTTAATATAATGATTTAATAAAAATCAACATTTTAAATGATCACCAAATTAAAATCAGCTTTAAAATATCCAAAATACACTAAATTTTAAGAGTGAAATAAATAAAGAGACCAGTTCGACAAAAATACCACACTTGATTTGATAATGGAGTTCGGATATAAAGCCTACGTCTCTAGATCCACTCTAATGGGGGGGGTCACTCCTATTAAAATATTGAATATCTTTACAAATATTTTAGAGTCACCAAAATCATATATTTGGGCTTATTCATGTCTCAAAGATACTCTCAAAAACAAAACCATGTTGTTCAAGCCTTATAAAATTCTCTAAGTCCCTTCATCACTCTCATATATGCCTTGGAATCACTATTCACATCCAAAACCTTGCCTTCAAATACAAACTCAACCCTTTATATAATGCTTCCACCAACATCCCAATCAATTGGGAGTTTTCTTATTATCACAAATAAAAAAGTTTGAATCCCCCTTTCATCACTTTTGGTGGTTGAAACAAATATTATATCCCAAATTTTAGAGGTGGGGAGGCATGTTTGGTTTTAAATACCATGAAATTCATGGTGTAACATACCAAGTAATTGGCATTGGCATGGGTTTTGATGGTTATGTGGTGGCATGGTCATTTCATGTGTATTTGTGGTGGAACATGGTGATTATGTGGAGGTTGAGTGGGTAGAATGTGGCATGGAGCGTGTTGTGTCATGGGTCACATGGAATTCATATGGTTTATTTGGAACATTTGAGAAATAATTAATTTAAATATAGTAAAATTGGACCATAGTAAATGGTGGCAAGCCACATGGTGGCTTGTGGACCCACCATTTGGACCAATCTCCACTCATCACTTGTCATCCACTCACCAATTGTCGACGTCCAATTGGATGTTCTGTCCAAACCCAAAAAAATTTAACTTGCCCTAGTTGATCTTTGATGCATGATATTTTATGCATATGGGATCCATTTTGAAAACTATAAAAATTGAAATAAATCTCTTGATGATCCCTACACCATGGCAATGATCAACCTAAAATTTGATGACTTTATTTTTAGAGTGTTTATGGACCCACCTAGATTAGATATAAAGCTACTAAGTTATTTTGCTTTAGATGCTCCAAAGATATCATTACCTCCCTACCTACAAGATCAATCACCCTCTCTTATTAAGGAAGTAATATAATTAAACATTGGGATGGATCAACATCCCAAAATAATTAAATTGGGGGTTTCTTTGACACCTGCAAAATGTGAAGTCATCATTGAACTGATTAAGGAATTCATTGACATATTTACATGGAGTTATGAGGACATGCTTGGATTAGACCCTTCCTTAGTGGTTCAACATTTTGTCGTGCATCTAAATGTAAAACAAATCAAAAAAAAATTATAGAAGATGCTCCTAAAAGTAGCACTATTAGTCAAAGAGGAGCTACAAAAATTCTTGGAAGATGGTTTTATCCACCCTATAGATTATTTTGATTGGATTTCTAATATTGTCCCTATGACCAACCCATAAGGTGAAATTCAAATTTGTATAGACTTTGAGATATAAATAAGTCATGTCCCAAGGATGACTTCCCCCTTCCAAACATCGACATGATTGTGGACTCAACTACTAGATATGAAATGCTATCTCTCATAGATGGTTTCTTAGGCTAAAATAAAATTAAAATCATACCTGAGGGCCAACACAAAATAATTTTTATCACTCCATGGAGAACATTCTGCTATCAATTCATGCCCTTAGGCCTTAAAAATGTTGGCACAATATATCAACAGGCCATGACAGTCATTTTTCATGACATGATGCATGACATAGTCAAAGATTATGTGGATGACATTCTAGGAAATTCTCACCTAAGGTATGAACACCATGTTGTTTTAAGATATATTTTTGAATGATTATGAGAATACAAAGTCAATTTAAATCCTAATAAATGTGTATTTGGTGTCACCTCAGGAAAATTATTGGGATTTATAGTCTCTAAAAGAGGTGTAGAATTAGACCCAGTAAAATTAAAAGCAATCATAGAAATGCCTCCACCTCATAATTTTAAGCAACTCAGGAGTCTTCAGGGTAAATTAAAATCCATTTATCATTTTATTTCTCTTTTTATAGACAAATGCCACCCCTTCACCCATCTCCTGAAGATGGGGACTACCTTTAATTTGAATTTTGTGTGCCAGCAAGATTTTGATAACCCACCTATGTTGTCACCATCCGTATTAGGAAGACCTTTACTCCTATACATTTTAGCAACCCCATGTGTAATAGGTACCATCCTAGTACAACATAATGATTAGGGAAAGGAGTAAGCCATTTACTATCTCAATCATATGTTAATATCTTATGAGTTGAATTATACTCTAATTGAAAAGGCATGCTTAGCCATGAATTTTACTTCATAGAATCTTCAGCACTACATGCTAAATAATAAATTACAACTCATTGCCAAGGTTGATCCCCTAAAATATTTATTGTCTAAATCAGCTCTTACTGGTAGAATGGCTAAATGGATTACATTGCTTAGCAATTTTGACATAGAATATGTCAATAAAAAGGCTATAAAGGGACAAGTCATAGAAAATCAATTAGATAAATCACCACTTGAAATGACTAAACCCCTTTCAAAAAAATTCTTGGATGAATCTATAATGAGTACTTCACAATCAAGTAGCTAGAAATTATATTTTGATGGCTCATTCACCACATATGGATCAGGGGCAGGCATCCTCCTCATCACCCCACAAGGTGATCTTATTTTTAAATCTTTCTACCTTAAATTCCTGTGCACTAATAACATTTCAAAATATGAGGCCTCGATAGTCGGTCTTCACCTAGCCATTCAATGGAATATCCAGTACTTGCAAATATTTGGTGACTCACAGTTGATAATCAAACAAGTCAATGATGAGTTTTAGATGAAGGATGAAAATTTGATCCCTTATATATAGTTGGTGGATTAGTTAAAATAAAAAATTTAATCCATTACATTCGAGCAAGTGCCATGAGGGAGTAATAAAGCAATTGACTCCATGGCTACTATTGACTCTCTCATTGATCTTCATGAAGACATTCTGGAACGAAACTTTTTAATTGAACATTTGATTATTCTAGCCAATCAATCTATGGCTCCTTTTCAAATTTATGCAATTAATGACCCAAGTCTCCCCTGATACCATGACATCTATATGTACCTCTATGATAACATCCTCCCTCTTCACCTTAATCGCCACCAATGTAAAACCTTAATTCATCGCACCACCTGATACACAATCCTTGGCAGTATACTTTATCATAGGGGCTATGATGGAACCATATTAAAGTGTCTAGCATTAGAAGAGGCCTCTCATGTGATAAAATAAGTTCATGATGGTATATGTGGTGAACACATCATTGGAATGGCCCTGGCCAAGAAATTCCTCCAAACTGGGTATTATTGGCCAACCATGGAAAAAGACTCTTGTCAATATGTAGAAAAATTCATGGCCTATCAAAAACATGAGAATCTCATTCATGCTCCTGCATAGGATATACAACCTATCATGATTTTATGGCCATTTTCCATATGGGGCCTTGCTTTAATTGGTAGGATTAATCCAACTTCATTAGATGGTCACAAGTTCATTATCATGGCAATGAAGTACTTTACTAAATGGGTAGAGGTGATGCCACTCACCTATACCAAATCTTCCAAATCTCTAAATTTATTCTCAATCATATCATTTTCCACTTTGGCATACCTTCCAACATCATTTTAGATAATGACAAATCATTCAAAAATCAAGAATTTGAGACTTTGTGTCAAAAATATCATATTACATAGTATTTCTCCTCTCTCTATTATCCTTAGGGTAATAGACAAGGTGAGGCTACCAACAAGACCCTCATAAAAATCTTTAAGAAAATAGTCAATCAAATAGGCAAAAATTGGCACCTACATCTATATTCAACTTTGTGGTGTTATCACACAAGCATCTGCACACCTACTAGGGTCACTCCATATGCCTTGGTTTATGGGATAAAATCAATCTTGCCAATGGAAGTATAGCTCCCCTCCCTTAGAATTTCACTAAGGGGCATCATCACTGACCATAATCATAGGCAAGAATGCCTATAATAACTAGAACTTCTTGATGAAAAATATTATAAAACCCTTGATCACCTATGAGCATATCAAAATAGAATCAAAGGCCAATACTATAAGAAGAAACAATCTAGGGAATTTGAATTTGGTGACCTAGTCTTGAAGGAGAATTAGAAAAACATGAATGCAGATAAAGATAAGAAGGGTAAATTTGAAGCTAATTGGTTAGGGCCCTATATTATCATTGCCAAATTTGGATCAGGAGCATATAAATTGGCCATGATAGAGGGAGAAAAACTTGATGATCATGTTAACATCAAGCATCTAAATAACTTTTATACCTAACAGGATTCATCATCCTCTGTTTATGACTCCCCACTCCTGGGACATCCCAAATCCACTCTATCGACCCACCACATCTCCTCAATAGTCTAATAGTATTTAAAAAAATATCCAATGGTGAAAACTAGTTCTCTAGTGCCTTGGACAAGTACCCTAATGAAAATTGGTCTCTAGCATCATGGTAAAATAACCTTAACCCCGGTCTCAACATTGGGCATCTATCACATGGTTCTTAAACAACAATAAGAGATAAATACTTTAGCATAAGGCAGTAGATATGGCTTGTCATGCACTAAGAATATTTTTTGGAGTGGTCCTCTAGAGTCACTTTTTCATATTCATCATATTTACACATCCCCAAGTCCCTTCACATCCTTATCACTACTCTCTATCCTATCACCCAACCAAAAATATTCTTTGACAAGTGTGGCTCCTTTGAGCCTCAAGATGAAATCCTATCCTTAGTTGTCCATTATTGTCCCTAAGATTATGGTCCACACTTTCCCACTAATATCATCATTATGGAGGGGCATAAATCATAAGTTCCCTTTTCTAGGCTTCTAGCATACATTATGACATTTATTCTTGAAGGGTCATCATGACCCCTATTTCATGATTACTTATGAACTTAGTCAGAGTTCCATCTTGACACTTTGGAAATAACATATTTTGTACTAGGTCCATTATATATAATCATTATTAATCACTTCATTACCCATGTAAACATCCCTATTATAGGATATCTTTAATTGTCTTGTGTGATTGTGTGTTTTGTTTTGAATATGTATGCATGTGATGATTCTCCATATACATACTAAAGTATATTATTCTATTAAATATTTTTTTATATTAATTTATATATGTCTTATCTTGTCAATTTTCATGTGAACAAGGATGGTGCATGTTACCTCTAAATGTTTTTTTAGGAAAGGTCATTTCTTAAACAGAGTTACCCCACAAATCTATATGGATGTGTCTTGGCTTTCTCATGTCCCTAGCACATGACTCAATGATGCAATATAAAAAATAGATTGAAAACATTTTTAATACATTCCAAAACCATTACCCATCCTATTTTTCCTAAGACATATCCCTACTCCAATCACAGCCATCCCCACCCCATCTAACCCATCTCTATCCCAACCTTAACCTAATCCTATCTCATCCCATCACCACTCTACCTCCATGGTTCAGGAGGATTCCTACCATCATAAGTGAAATATAGTGACCTAATTGGGGATTAATCTTTCTTTAGCACATTCACCCAACAGGACATAATAGTTTAACCATCATAGCATATGCCTATATCACATCACGTATATCCCACATCTAACTAACTCTAATCATCTCCTAACATAAAAATCATAAACTACATAATCAACCCCATAAAAAAATAAATCCATCTCATAAAACATCCTCTGAAATAAAAAAATATCTCATATACATCATAAATACAATCAATTCATCATATAAACAATATCTACCTATCATCACATCATCCATACAATGCTAAATCAATCCATCACAATACATCATAAACATCCAATCATATCATAAAATAAATACATCATGTAAATCATATACCTATCACATTGTAATTAGCAACCATCACCATTAAGCTAATCATATCAATCACATAAACTAGCATCACATCATCATCACATTATATATATATATATATATATATATATATATATATATATATATATATATATATATATTGCATCACCAATAACACCATCAATCATATGTCAATATACACACATCCATTATCACAACATCATATCATATAGAAATACAAATCAAATGTATAGTCCACATGGCATCCATTTCAAAAAATATAATACAATAACATGATCCCATGGGGAAAAAATGAGCTAATAATACAAAAATATCCTACACATATGTACATCTCAAAAATCATGGCTATGGCCTTGGTGGCCATGGAGGCCCAGGTGGTTGTCTAACTAGCTAGTGGATTGAATGAGATGAGCTAGCATAGAAGGGTGTAACACGACACTTAAGGGGTACCACTACCTTATATAGAGTCATGTAATATTGTGCCTCTCAAGTCAACTGTATGATGGTATTCATCACACTCACCATCCCTCACTCACTCATAGCCTAATCCACCTCATCCTTGGCCCTCTCAGCCACCTCTAGCTCCCAAGTCATAGTACAGATGTGCACGAACATTTATGTAATTTGGCCTTATAAACCTATGATCCAAGCACCCTAATATGAATCTAACCTTAAAGAGTCACTATTTTCACCTATGCTACAGTCATCTATGCCTATAATCTTATGATCTAGGCCTATGTTTAGGTTAACTACCCATCCCTCTATGACACATAGGCCTATAATGTAGCAACCTACCCCTGTACCTATTCCACTTGTCTATCCCTCTGATCTATCACACTAAAAATTTGACCTTATAGCTGATCTATCTCTTATGTGAGACTAGCAATCTCGACTAAGTAGGCTTGTGTCTCCCCCTACAATCTAGTCAGAAGCAACATCTCATCTTTCATCAATGGCTATTGGAAAGGTCCCATACCATCCCCACCACCACCACCATCTTCCTGTGTCTCAACCTGCACCTATGGCCATACCTATACATGTAAATTTACCTAGGCTTGAGGCCCCATCTATGTTATTATCATCACCTGATTACCATTTCCCCTATCCACATCCATAGCATCATGCCCATCATCTCCATCATGCCCATCCTACGTCATCACTTGTCTCATCTTCCTCCATATCTTGGCCTACACCTAAACAACTCTTCTCACAACACCCTACCTAACCATAACCCTGAGATGTGTCAATCTAACTGGTATCCTAGGTCTCCACCATGATATAAAGGCCATTATCATGCCTAGATATGGTGTCGGTGTATAAATATCCCACTATACTAGGGCAATGTTATCATAATTAGTGCAGGCATCTACTTTGTCTATTGGCCTCCCCCACTGAGGCCTCTCTCACTCACTCTAAGTAAATAAATTTTCTTCCCTTGGAACATCCTGGATAAAACCAAATTGATGATGAACATGGTCAGGGTGATATCTCTTAATGACCAGATCTTGTCACCCCATCAAGTAGCAGTCTGTGAGCATGTACTGGGTCACTGCCTCACCATCCCATCTAAACTAGAGGCCTCTAAATGGCATCTAAGTAATATTATTTAGACGTAGGCTATCAAAAACATCCCTATAAAGCCTCATCTCTCTTGCATTCCCATGCTACACACCTAGAAGAATATACCAACCAACTACCATTGGCTACTCAGACTATCATTTTTGCTAATTCCCTAATGACTATTGGATCACAATATGCTCCCAATTACACACATGAAAAATTATTGAAGGCCCAAAACTAGCCACTCCTCTACAAGCTCTTAGATGAAGCTCTTTATAGAGGTGTGTTAATACAATAGGTCCCCAAGTGAATACCCAAAAATTGTATACCATATCAGCAACGACATCTCTTAGGCCTAGATGAAACCATTGACCACTTTTGTTCAAAAAGAGAATGCTAGAAACAAGAGAAATCACCACCAAGGTCAATATTTCAATGGTACCCTCATGTAAGCACCTATCAATGTCAACACACATATCATATATCCCCACCTATAATCCCCCCACTAGGCATTGTAATGTTTAGACCAATGTATGAGACCTACAATCTATTCAATCTCCCCACATAGGAAAATTTAAAAATCTTGTAGACATCCTCTAGAGTGACTATCATATCAACCATAATGAAATGAAAGGTGTTGGTCTCCAAATTCTAGTGTTCTACTAGTGTTATAATCAAGGCTCAATCAATACATATTACAGGCATAGTCACTACATCATGAAGACCAATCAAATCTAATATCTCAAACTCTACCTCTGTCAGTTGATGTATCTCATAAAGCACCTCTAGATGTCCAGACCATGATGCCATCACTCATAGATCCCCCTGCACCAATCATCATCTACCTATCACTACCTCCATCATAAATTACCTATCATAACTTACCTATCTTATCTATCCCAAGTCACCTGTAAACCCCAGCTAATCCCTAATCCTTTATCACCTTTACCAATCTAAACCATCTAAATCACCCCTATCCTTACTTTATTAATCCCCCACCCTAGCTTAATCCCTATCTCAATAACATTATCCAAACTACCTATCTAACTAACTCATCTAAATCCCTAGATCATCCAACCTAACCCATCACCATGACACTCACCCATTTTTCTGAGCACTGACAAAATTACTAATTGCAAAGTTGCCCTTTGTGGTGGTTTCAACAAAACTACCACTTGACATTTATGATTTTGTTTGACCTCATGGTCAAATAAAATCATGAATCCCTAACCAATGATATTAAAAATCATGACTTTACAATTGAGGTATTGAAATATCATGACTCCCTAAATGCAATATTGCAATATCATAAATATGAACTTGTGGTATTGTAATACCACATATTACCCCCTCAAACCTGCTAGTTGTAATGATAAAATCATGATTGTGGGTAAAAATAAAAATAATGGTTTTATTGAAGCAACTCAGTTGATGTCTTTTCATTCTAAATCCAACTAAAAAACCCTACCAAAACTAACAAAAATTCACAAAAATACTAAGATAAGGTTTCATTACTCACCACAAGTCCAACATTGACCACTCTCTAATGCTCTCAAACTATCTCACCATGATGGGATGCATGGGGTAGTTGGTCCATGGTTTCACCTCAGAGTTCTAATTACTAGAAGACAAAATGTGAAAATGACCTATTTTGACCCTTTTGTCCTATATGACCCACCTCATACACCCTTGATGACCCATTAATAACACTAATTATCTCAAATATCATATAATTACCCAATTGACCCTATCCAATCACTTTTTATCACCTTTTAACATCATATAGGGTCTAGAATGTCCAACTCCTTACCATCCACTTTATCCTCCATCAATAACTACATTAGACTAAGGTCTTTCAGGACTATATAGGCAGCACATGGTCCCACTTTTGTGCCTAGGGATAGCTCAGCCACTATCTCTCCCTTGTCATCATCCCATCCTTGGACTATTCACTCGATAATCACATGTCTTTTTAAGCCCTGAATCTTACATCAAGTAACTCTCTATCCCAGATCAACAATCATCATCCCTATTATATAATTTCAAGCTTTCCATAGCATATATCCTTACTATGGGACTTATCACCATCTTGAACCCATCATATTTAAATCAATTTCATCTTATCAATCAAAATACTTTCTAGACATTGGTCATTTGTCTAGAACCCATCACTTGAGCTACTTTATCTCCTTCACACTTGGTGCATCTCAATTGTCACTATTAATTATGGCATCCCAACCTGATCTTATTGTGGTTTTATCCCACCCTAGGCTTTCTGTTCGAGGGACTATCCAAGTTAGTTCTCCCCACATGCTCCCTTGAGGGGGCATCATATCCTACTAACTTTCTAACACCGTTTAACATTATGATTCTTATTTAGAAGACCATTACTCCTTTCACTTCACTCCACTCATAATGCCCTTTCAAAGAGGGGAAAAAGTTATGCACTAAATTATTCTCACCTCACTAATTATACTAATTATGTTAATTCCTTCTAATTTAGTCTAATTCCCATATTTTCTAGATAAATTAACTAATAGCCTAATAACCTACATCTCATTCCCATTTCCTATAAACCTTATTCAATCCTAAAAACCAATTAATCCCCTCACTAAACCCCTAATAGCCAACTATCCAATTTAAAATTCCAAAATAATCTACCTACCCAACTACCACCCTATTCTAGCTTCCCTTAAAAACCTAAACCATATGGGGATATTTCTATAATTGGAGGATTCTATAAATCTTCCCCATTCTATCCCCCTTCTCTAAAATTTTCTAATTCTAGATATCTCCATGGAATTAAAAATTCCATGGAATTAAAAATTTCATGGAAGATCACTAGCCCTTGATTTCAATGGCCCAAATTTGAATCTGAGCCATTGATCTCTCCCTCCATGCCTATTTAACCAAGCTCTCTCTCCTCATCCAAAATAACTTGTAAATCCATAAAGCCATCATATTGCTACCATATTGCATCCACAAAGCTCTTTTGCATTCATCTAAAGCCACTATCAAGCTCATTCAACCATTCGAAAGCTATTATCAATACTTAGCAAGCAATCTAACATTTTAAATTTTGGGCATCAAATAATTCATTTGAAAATCATGGAGTGGAGTCATAAGGAGGTAAAATTATGGTAAGAAAGTTCTTCTTATGTTGATTGCCTCTTTTATCCATTCCTATTGGTGTGATTAAGTTTTAAGATTTTTATTACTAGAATTAGTAATATAGCTTGGATTTAAAATTTAGTACACACCAATAACAAGGTTCTTCCATAAATAAGGCACTAGTTGATCGACCACAATTTCCTTTCACCTAACAGGTATCACATATACAAAAAATATCTAACTACCAACACCTTCAAGAATACGGATCTAATCAGTAGCATGTTCCCTATATTCAATAGGGTTAAACAAGTAGACAACAAGTTCCCTCCCAAGCCCAATAATACCAACACATTCTACAGAGCCAAATACCATTGTTATAGTCATAATTTACTATCCAAATTTTATGTAACCAACCTAAACCAAAATTTGCTTCAATTGCAGCATATTCTATACCCATAGTATAACCCTAATACCTGAATATGTATACCTAATCATCCAGCTAATTCAACTAGCATTCCATAGTATACCTGCCCTAGTCAAAGTAATCCTCATTTGATCATGAAATCTCAATAACAGGCCACTCTTCATTTCCTATCCTAAGAGTTATAATAGATAAAGGATTGAATTCAAGTGATACAAGTTTAAATATAAATGAAGAAATTCAAACTAGAGGAGATATGCCCTTATCCATTAAATATGGAATATTTTAAAATATCGTTTAAACTAGGTAATGGCCCACCTAAATTTGATAAATATAAAGGAAAAGGAGACCATAGGGTACTTGTAACTGAGTTATTTTTCATTTTCCAACTAGTGGCTTATACTGATATATATCTACTTCTCCTCTTTCTAAAGAGTCTAGTTGGACAAGCCTTAGAATGGATATTGAAATTATTGAAGACTCTGTACCTAAATTTGATGATCTCTTAGAGGAGTTTATGCAACACTTTTCATATAATCTCGAGCATGAGATTACTATTTTGGATCTAGACCAAGCTAAACAAAATACTAGTGAGAGATTTGTTGTATACTTATAATATTAGAGCCCTAGTAATTTGATTTAATCATAATCTATCAAATAGATAGTTAGTTGTAACATTTACAAGGAGCTTACATAGTGAGATATCTTACCATCTCAACCTGTAGTGTGCTCACACATGCAAAGAGGTTATAGCAAAAGGAATCCTGATTGAGAAATCCCTTGTCACCAAAGTCACAATAAAGTTATTCTCTTACAATCATAATCAAAACCAAAATTAAGGCCAAAACTATAATCATAACCAAAATCAAATACCAACTTCAATGCCACCTTAAGCTAACAATAATTAAAGACCTAAACCCTAAAACCACAATAAAAGTGTTGTTGACAATAGAGTTATTAAGTCATGCCATGTTCATATGGTGCAAACACTGACTATCTACATACCTCCACCCACTCAACACCACTTCCTCCATGTATTCTACCAAGACGTCCACACAACCAATCACCATAAAATCAAAACCAACTACAAACCCCTCCTCCAAGGAGAAGACCACCTATTTCTTGCCAATTTAGTAACCTTGGTGAGCCCATTGAGTTTGAATTTTGAATACTGGTTCAAGCCAATATGATTATTTGGCCTATACCAAAGCCATTTATTGAAGATACTCCCTTTCTCGATTGGTACAAAGAAAATGAATTTTGTGAGGATCATCGTGTGAGGGGATATTCCATCAGATGGTGTATCCAACTTAGACATCTAATTGAGAACATGTTGGAAAATGGGGAGATATAAAAAGGCACCCATGCACCTAAAAATAATCATAACTTGGGTATATAATGGAATCTATTTACATAACATAACAACCAATAACAAGAATTAACAATAGAAACAACAGTGATAGATAACTCCACTACAGAATTAGCAATAATAAGATCAGTCACAACAACAACAAAATGGTTGAAACCAAGGGTAAAATGATCAAACCAACCAAGAAGGTAATCATACCATTTTGATATAGGCCAATCCACAAAAGAGTGACGTTATCGTGATTCCCTTTCTTCTCATGTGCTTTATCCCATAAAAGCACTAGGTATAAAACTTTGAAGGCATTAAGCCTAGACCTTTTATCAAACCATATTTTGATGATGTCTTGGTGTTTGTTGAAGTTATGCAGTGCTTCGGTTTGTGCATCTTCCATCTAAACTATATCAAGTAGTATAGACTAGATTATTTTATCTTCCCCTATGTACTCTTGCATAAATTGGTACATTGAGATTTTAAGAGTGATGGAGAAAACTAGCTACTATCCATACACTATCAAAAAAGGTGAAGCTTTTAGTTCTTACTTGCACCTTGGTTTGTCTACACATAGTGCATATTTAAATAATATATGCCACTCTCTTGGTGTATCTTGTGCTAACTTTTTTATGGCATCTATCAAATTCCTTTTTGTAGATTCAGCCACTCCATTCCCTTATGAATAATAATTTGAAGAGAATTTAATGGTAACTTAGTTGTTATAGGCCCACTTAGTAAACTTGATAGATTTGAAATTTGGACCATTATCATAAATAATGAAGTCAGAGTGTCAAACTTGGTCAATATGTTCTCTTCCAAAAATTGGATAATATCCAATGCTTTAGAATTATTGGTGGCCACAACTTTTATCCATCTAGTGCAATAGTCAATAGTTATTACGACAAATTTGTGACCTACTAAAGATTTTGGGTTTATCACCCTAATAAATTCAAGACCCCATTAAACAAAATGGAATCATTTGATGACTAGTTATAGAGGTGTGGCATCATTCACTTCTCTTTTTATAAACACCTAGCATTTATGGTAGGTTCTTACATGGTTATGTGCATCTTTTAAAAGCATACGCCAGTAGTATCTCATCCCCAATATTTTATGGGCCATTACATTGCCTAAGGGATGGCCATTTTCTATCTTTTGATGTATATTTTTCAAGGTGTCCATAGCTTCTTCTTTTGAAACACACCTCAAGTAGATGCCTTCATAGTTATTTCAATATAGGACTCCTTTATTTATCATATAATGGTCCAATTCGAGCCTAAGGGTTCATCTTTGCTCTTTGTTTAACTCAAGGGGACATGTAATTATGAGTAAGTAGTGGATGATTTAAGCATACCATTCACTACCAACTACTTGAGT
Source organism: Torreya grandis (assembly GCA_037957365.1). NCBI lineage: Eukaryota > Viridiplantae > Streptophyta > Pinopsida > Cupressales > Taxaceae > Torreya > Torreya grandis. Next base: position 1,586,007 of record JARHVA010002822.1, read on the forward strand.
CTCATTAATTTATTTAATACAAATATGGGTATCAATCTCAATCATGCACTAGATGATTATTTGGCCTCTCGCCATATTGGTTGGTTTGATTTCAATATCAAAATCTTGTAATTTTTCCATCCATCTACCTCTTATTTCACCGAATGCATTCTGGTCGAGTGTCAGCTTCACAGCTAGGTCAGGGATGATGACATATATCTTGTTCCTCAAAATATAATGCTTGAACTTCTTGATAGATTTGATCATTACATATATTTATTCATCTGTAATGGAATATTTCAACTCTACATCTTTTAGGTTGGTACTCATGAAAGCAATTTATTATTCATTATTGTCTACTTTTGTGTGAGTATAAATTTTATATTATGATTTGAGGAAAATAAATATAGGTATAAATATTTAGTGAAGTATAGGATGATCAGAATTGGAGCCTGAGAAATGATAGTTATGATGTCTTGAAAAAATTTCATGGCTTTTGTTATCCATTCTATTTTGTAATTTTAATTCAACATGATATTGTGTGGCTTGAAAATATCTATAAATCTAAAAATTAATGTCCTTATAAATTTTATCTTACCAAATAAAGACTTCAACTCTTTCTTTTTGTTAGGAGGTGTTAACTTAGAAATGGCCTGGATTCATTTTGGGTCAGTGGAAATCCCATCCTTAATAATGGCATGGCCCAAAAATTTCCCTTTATTCATTCCAAAGATGTTCTTATTTGGATTGAGTGGTACTTCATATAATCTACACTTATCAAATACTCTCTATAGATGGTCTGCATTATCAGCTCTATCTTTGGAAAATATTACTAAGTCATCCATATAAATGATGATGCACTTGCCAATGAGTCCCTAAAAATCAAATTCAATAACTCATTATAAGTTTGCTTTTGAATTGATTTGGCCAAAAATCATCCTTTTGTATGCAAAATATACTCACTTGGTGGTGAAGGCATTTTTCATTCTGCCTTATGATTCTACTAGCACTTGATTATAGCCCAAAAATCCATCCAAGAAGGACATCATCTCATATCCATTAACTATTTGAATTACCTCATCTAGGGAGGGCAACATATGGTTTTCTTTTTCTGATGCTTGATTCAAATTTTTAAAGTCCACACAGAGCTTGATCTCTCCATTCTTATTATTGACTAGAATTAGATTGATACCTAGGTAGAGTTACTGATTGGAAATATAATCCTAGCATCTAATAACTTTTATACTTATGTCTAGATGAGAGGTTCCAAAATTGGCTTCATTGTCCTCTATCTCTGGCTAAAGGGCTTATGTTCTAGTTTCAGTGGGATTGTATGTGGTGACCTTGGGGTTGAAGACCTTCATATCTTCATATGTCTATGTGACCACATCTTTTTATTATGTTAGATGAACCCTCAACTTTTGTTTTTAACTTTTAACACAACTTAAGCCAATGTTTTCATACTTAGGATGTTGGTTAGTGCCAAAATTCTCCTTGATAAAATTAGACTCAATCACTTTAAGTTATTTTTACTTTTGTGCTTATGGGTCTACATCAAAAAAATTCTCTAGGGAAACCATTCCCATGGGAATGTGGTTCTCTTTAAATTATAACACACCATATTCTCCAAAATATTCTATGCTCATAGGTTCAACATCCTTCTCATCTATTACCTAGGATTCAAAGGCTCCAGAGCTATTTATAAATTGGGCAATTTGTTAGTCATCCTCAAAAACCTAGAAGTTATCCACATTATCTTGGATAAAGGGATAAGAAATTATCTCCATAAAAAAAAATTTATATTTTGGATTCTTGGAATTGTGTCAGATTGGTTGTTGAAGTTGCTAGTGAATATGCCATCTAGTTTCCTTCCTTTGGGATGGCCCTAATGTTAAAAGCTTTAAAATATTTGATCAAGCCCTATTATTGATGCTTTCACTTCTTCAATTAATTAATTTTACATTAATAACAACCAATTTTGAATCATAAAATATTTGTAACTACTTGACGTTATGCTTTAGTGTAAACTACAGGCCTAAAATTAGGGCTTCATACTTGGCTTGATGATTAGTATAATGGAAATATAACTTATATATAACCATATATTACTTCAACCGTGGATCAATTAGGGTTATGCCAACACCTAAACCTTTCTTGGATATTTTTCTATCAAAATAGAGAGTCCATAACTAAAAAAGACATTCAAATTCTTGTTCATGAGGTTCTTTCTTGGAAGTGAAAGTATACACACCTACATGTGAGGCTAAAAATTCAACTTTTTCATTATTAGATTTGTACTCTATGATCAATTTCTTCAACTTTGATTCTTTATCTACTCATATTTGGTTGGCTACTCCTTTCCAAGGGAGCCACATGTGTGAGAAATTTGTATCCATGTACCCATTCAATATTTTTGACCAATGACAACTAAGTAGTAAGCCATAAGCTTCTATATTGTCAATGACTAGAATATCTATGTATTACTATACATGTGGATCAGATGTAAGATAGATGTGCACATTTATTAATTCTTCAACACATGGAATGGAAGACTTATCTAGTTGTAGGACCACTCTTTTTTATTTGTCTGCGGTCAAACCTAGATTCTTGCATATAGTTAAAGGCATCACATTAGTTGAGGAACCTAAGTTAACCAAAAAATTATGGACATTATTTCTATACATTTTAATGGTTAATAAAAAAATTTGGTACCTTGAGCTTATCCTTATAAATAACATCATTTGGATGTGTAATTTTTGATTTGTCAGTAGATGGTTTTACAATAAAAGCTTTAAGTAGTAACTACCTACATTCGATGATCTGGGATAACTTATAAAGACTGATATTAGCCTTGATCTTCTTCATGTATTAAAAAATATTATACCCTCCTCTACTCTGTGACTATGTATTTTACAACTAGTTATACCTTTTTAAATGGGTGGATTATTGTTGGCCTTCGGATCTAGAGGAGTAGCACTTTTGTTTAAGGGTGTGGAAGTAGTAACATGATACTTGTTCCTCAAATTATAATTGTTCCTTTGGAACTACTAAAAAGCATTGATATCATCTATATTATCTTTAGGTTCATTCTCATCCTCCCTTGGCAATCGAAATTCATATGTCTCAAAGACCATGGTTGTTTTGGGGGACACCTAGAGTGGTAGAACATGATGTTTCTATCTAATTTGAAAAACCTTCATATCTATCCATTTCTTTCTAAAAGATCTCAAAGGTAGTAAAAAACTTTATACAATCTATTTCACCATGTTTTGCTATGTTTTGAACTCATCACCAATTAGAAAGTGTTTCTTCCATGATATTTATCTCTAGCATCATGTTGGTTGGCTACTACTCTAGATTATTTCTAGACCTATAGAAAGGCATGTTTTACCTTTAAAATGCAAAGTTTTGATTAGAATTTTATTCCATGGTGTTTCCAATTCAATTATTCATGCTCAAGGATTCATTTCTTATATTTTACACCATTTATCAGATGGCATCCAATTATACTTTTATGGAATCAACTGTAATACCATATGTAGTAGCAATATTGACTGATATTTAAGATTGATTCATATTTTTATTGTTGGATGCAGACACAAGATTGTTTAAGAGTCTAAGGATTTATTTAGGTGGAGCATGGGATAATGTAAATTAGGTGTACACCTAGTTTTGATTCTAATCCACAACACTTTGATTAGTATTTTGAATTGTGTTGAGGGTTGGAAAATTAGGACCAATATGCAGTGGGGCCAGAGCTTGTGATTGAGGATCTAGTTGTCTATTAGTTTTAATAGCTTTAGTATAGGACAAAGGTAGTGTATCAATAGTAAGCACTCTACAAAGGAAGACAACCATCATAAGGTCTAGGGATTTCTTGCACATTTCTAGGGCTAACACCTTAGTAGGTTTATAGGTAAATTAAAGTTGGCTATACATTTTTGAAATATTACACTAAAACCTTGAATTGGTTCATTTGGTTATCTCCTCATGTTTGAAAAGTGTTGGTACACAACACTTACATTTTTTACTTGTTCAAATTATGCCAAAAAGTGTTTTGATATTGATCCCAAAATTTAATTGTAGACACCTAATTTTGGCCACCTCCATGCCTAAATCGGTATTCAATTCAATTTCTATAAATTGACATATTTAAAGCCTAGAAATCACCTGAATTGCCCAAATTTATCTGTTTAGGGGATTTAATTTCCCAAAAATGTGTTAAGGCTAGCTTAAATGGTGTATTAGCCCCTATACACTACTAACCTAATTTGGTTCTAACCCTACTCAAATTACAACCTAGTAATTTGGCATTATTAACATGTTAATATATTAATTCATGACATTCAAATCAATTGCCAAAAGCTAAAAAGAACTAGGTAAGATTAATTATATTAAAAATCCTAATTAACTTTCCTAAGCACAAGATCCAAATAAAATTTGTGAATTTCATTTACTAAAGAGGAATTTATAACAAAAAATGAAGTCAAATTTTCAAATGATCTAATAAAGTAATTTGTTATCTCATAAATATTCAAAAATATAACTCACATCTCACAAATATCTAAAGTTAGTTGTCCTACCTCACAAATATCAAAAATAGAGGTGTTGAGATTTCATGAGTGCCTTTAAACCTCATAAACTTAGACTGACCTAACCAAGGTTGATTTTGACTCAACCCAAGTTAGAATTTAACCTAACCTACCCATGGTTAGAGTTAGTTCTCTAAGCTATAAATACAAGTGCCCACACCATTGATTAATAATTTTTTATGTGTAAGCTTATTCTATAGTAATACCTTCTTGAAGTCTTTAAGAGTAAATTTATTATGCCCAAATTATGCCAAACTTCAACACCAAGCCACAAGTGACATTGGAGAGATGATACCTCCATAGATGAGCATTGTTAAGGGACTACAATCATTATAAGCTAAGAATGAACATTATTATGCCAACAAGTAAGAACCATGTGTGACAAGAGAGGTAAACATTTTTATTTTCTTCATCTCTTTTTTTTACTTTTGCTTATTATGTTATGCTCCCCCTTAGTGTTTAGGCAAAAGGGTTTAGTCTTAGTCCATTGTTGTTCTTAAGTTTTCTTATTTTGAACTAACAAGAGACTAATCTACATGTGTATTTTCTCTTAGATATCATAAGCTACATAAATTTAATTCCCAATGGGACCCTTACCCCACAAAGTTCTTCCCATGGTATTTTAGGACCTTTTTCTAACATTTTTTTATGTTAAAATCTTAACTTGCTGACCAAAAAGTGAAAAATTAAAACTCACAAATGTTACATAAGAAATTTCAATTTTGATCTATGTAGTTGTGTTATTGTAACTCCTAGTTGCATTATTTCAACTCCCAATTATTTTATTTCAAAGTTAGTTTCATTATTACAAAGTCAGATGTGTTATTACAACTCCCCAATTGCATTATTACAACTCCTAGTTGCATTATTACAAAGTCAATTTTACTATTGCAAAGTCAGTTGCATTATTACAAAGTCAATTGCATTATTTCAACTCCCTAGTTGCATTATTTCAAATTTAGTTGCATTATTACAAAGTTATTTGCATTATTACAACTCCCTAGTTGCATTATTTCAAAGTCAATTGTGGTTTTACATTCCTAGTTACATTATTGTATTTCCAATTCCAATTATGTATTTTTAGTTGTGGTTTTTCATTTATTGTTGTGGTTTTGCATTTTCAATTGTAGTTTTGTGTTTCCAATTATGGATTTGTCTTTCTAGTTGTGTTATTTCACTATATAGTTAGGGTTTCACACTAATAGTTTGATTTATAGGCAGTTGCATTTTTGCACTAATCAGTTATAGTTTTGTAGGAAAGTGGTAGTTTTGCTCCATATATCTATAGTATTGCACTATGTGAAAAACATAAATAACCTAAGAGATAATTTCAAAAGTCATTTTCTCATTTAATTTTAGGTTCTAAGCACAAGGACCCCCTAACTCTTTTTGCAAGACCCAAAGACCAAGGAAAGACATTTTTAACACTCTAAGATTCAAATCACATTTACATTTGGTGTTTAAAAATCATATACTTGATTTGTTTTCATTTTTAAAAATTCACAACTCAAACAATGCCAAGGAGATAAATTTCACATCAAATTTTGCTTGCTTCTCTAAAAATGAACTCACACTCTAGTTAAGTTCTCATAATAGCTTTTTGTTTTTAGATTGTTGTTGTGTGTTTGTTTTTCAAATCAAGTGTAACATGTATGCTCTCCCCCCATCAAATTTAGGGAAATTGGGTATCAAAAATCATTCACTTAATTACTTTTTCACTTTGTCTAAAGTGTGGAAAGAAAGTTGCTATGATATTCCCCAAAATTTGAGTGATTTGGGTGACCCCAAAACAACCCTAAAGTCCTACAATTTTTATTTTACGCATCTTGGCTTGTGGGCAGGAGTTCATACCCTCCCCATGAGTACTCTAGGGAAGTGTTGACTTGGGAATTCATCTTCTGACATCATTTTAACCCCATTCCATGGTAGGAGTATATAAATTGAGGTCAACTTGCTAGGACTCTTGTTTTCATTAGTAAGAGATTGTTTCAAAATGTAGATTTAACTCAGACATCTCACTACATTGAGCAATTTATGGATGTAGTGGTCGTGAAAAGGATAAGACCTTTTCATAGCAAGCCAATTAATGTGTATTCAAATGACATGTTGTGCCCTAGTGTTAACCACACATATGGGACCATTTAGAATGTATGAAACTTGATAGTTTTTAGACAACCTCACTTTTATGGATATACTATCAATGCAGGGTGAGTAACCCTAAGTTCTATGTCTCTGTGCAAATTCTTGAGAGAAGAGGGAGCCTAAAAACCCTAATTTTCATGTGCATTTAAATTTTTAGATTAATAATTATTTATTCTCAAGGAATAAATAGATGGAATTTGACAGTATGAAGCTACCTTGTCAATTTTTAGGATTAAGATGATACACTTAGGTGTTTTTTAGTCTTTTCCTTTTTACTTGCATTATTTTGAGTCAAAACTATTTTTTTTATCAATAACATGTCAAAACAAGTCCAAACACATTCACGTTGTCTTGTACACTCCTTTGGCCTAAGAGATACTACTATGTCTATTTGTGTTGTAATTTATGCCTTGGAAGTTTGTTCAAAAACCATTTGTGTCTCTCTTGTTTATAGGGGCATCATTCTGCTACCCATTTCATTTTAAACTTTTGCCTTAGATATTCTAGTCCAAAGTATTTTACCATGTCATTTATTTGAAAACACATCATTACACTATCAAATTTATTCCCATCTCATGTCACTTTTAGAACCAAGTTTTGAACCTTTGTTATACATCTCTTGTTTCAAATGCATACCTATGTTACCCATTTTGGTCTAGCATTTTACCTTAGAACATTCAATTCTTTTTTACATTAAATTTGAATATCAATATCTCAAAGTAAAAATCCTAAACTAATCAGGTTCACACCAAAGACTCATATAATTTGGGCTTAGGTTATCCACATTCTGTGTTTGGATTGTGTTACTTGGGTTGGTTTTATATTTGATCTAAAGACCCATTGCCTAGACCTAGTGCTTATTGTTTACTTTGTGCCTTATTTAGAGTGTCCTTTTGATCCGCATTATTTCCATGTGCTTTGTTTGAATTTGTTGTGCCAATATTTCAAGTGTCCTAGTCTATTTGTTCTAATATTTTTCATGAGTTGAACTTTGAGTCTTAAAGTGAGCCAATTATTGAGTGTCATCTGAGCCAATTACCTTAATTTAGTTTGAGTTTTAGTTCTTGTTTGAGTTTTGTGTTTTTGATTTTATCTTTTTTTTTAGTATGATTATAACCGCCTTTGGGTAAATCACTACTATCTCTTGACCCTAGTTCAAAAAAATTCTACTTTGTTTAGGCACTCTTGTGACTGATTATAACCACTTGTAGGCAAATTAGTACTCTATCCAGAAACAATTTTTAACATTTTTGTTAATTTTGGTGTTGATTATAACCATGTTTGGGTAAATTAGTATCATTTTGTTATATTGGTTTTACTTTCTATTTATCCTACATTTGCCTAGTTTAGTTTTTTTCCCTTTGTGTCTCTTTTACAAAGCAAAGGCCCTTTTTTAGATCTTGATTGTTCATGAAATTTAGAACCTTTATTTGTCACATAACCTATCCATAGATCTAAAATTACCTCACTACACATGTAGCAAGACCATGTATAATCCTAGATATGGTAACTTTATGACTAGTGACCCTTTTGTTCAAGATTCATATGATAATGTCACTTATGAGATGGATCCTTATTCATGTTATAATATCCCATATGTTGAACAAAGGCATGACCCTTTAGCATAATATTTCGTAACTATGCCTCCTTATCCTAGCCAAGAACAAGAGCAAATATAGTAATACCTTGCTCAAATGATGCCTAACCTTGAATAAAGCCAATAACAAGAGCCCTATTATGTTACGATGCCCTCGTAAACTAACTATGATCAATAATTTTTTAACATAATTTGTTGGAACACAAAGATGAAGTGATAGTTAGAGATGTTGAAGAAGGTGTCAAATTTTTGCCAGACTTCCCACAAGAAATTCTTAGTAGTTTGATCAAGACTCCTAGTACTGCACTACAAATTTAACCATTTAAATAGGAATCTACTAGTTATAACCTAGATTTGGTCCAAATGCCACAACAAGACCAAAATGCACTTGCAAAAGGAAAAGGTATTATGGACAAACAGATGAAATAGGTATAACAAGTGTACCAAAAATATCTCACCCTAGCTCATAACCTCAATGTAAGGGCTATTTCTAACACACCACTCATTGAGATAGCTCCATCAATAAAGCAAAAAATAAATGCCTCGTTCTACACAAGTCAAAACATAGACCCCTTTAGCCAAAGCACATTAGTTAGTGATATGTATAATTTTCATATTTTGATGAAAGAGAATATTTCTCAAATAGAATATACCACCCAAAATGTTGTGGATAACATGCACGTGAAATCTAATATAAACCAAAGTGGGTCTAATTTACCAATAGGAAATACCTAATAAGTTCCTCCAAAAAATGTCACAAGTGGATTGAAACAACAGGGAATAGGTATGCCTATTTCTCAAAATCAACAAGAAACCTCCACTCCCTAACTAGTTGCTTCTTCAAATGTACAACATAAGGCAACGAGCCAATAATAGACCAACTTACCACCATAACAAGTGTAGAACACTACACCACCTCCATAAGTGAAAACAAATATTGAGCCATAATAAGCACAGAGTAATGTACCATCTCAACCACAAACATTGCCTAACCAATAATGTATTCTTATTGTTCAGACTGTGTTTATTGGTCAACTATAACAATTGCCAAATCAATAGACATTAAACCCCTAATAGTTTCCAAACTAATAAGTGTCATTTCAATAGTTATTGATACAAATGCCAAATCAAAAACAAGTATCATTTCAATAATTACTAATTCAACAAGTGTTTAGCCAACTATATGCACTAAATTATGGTCACCCTGCTAGTTATACTAATTATGTTAATTATTGCTAATTTGGTCTAATTCTCATATTTTCTAGCTAAATTAACTAATAGCTTAATAACCTACATCTCATTCCCATATCCTATAAACCTTATTCAATCCCAAAAACCAATTAATCCCCTCATTAAACCCCTAATTGCCTACTAGCCAATTTAAAATTCTAGAATAATCTACCTACCCAACCACCACCCTATTCTAGCCTCCCCTAAAACCCTAAACCCGATGGGATGATTTCTAGAATTGGAGGATTCTATAAATCTTCCCCGTTCTAACCCCCTTCTCTAGAATTCTCTAATTCTATAGATCTCCATGGAATTAAAAATTCCATGTAAAATACCTAGCCCTTGATTTTAATGGCCCAAATTTGAATTTGAGCCATTGATCTTTCCCTCCATGCCTCTTTAACCAAGCTCTCTCTCCTCCTCTAAACTAACTTGGAAAACCATAAATCCATCATATTGCTACCATCTTGCACCCACAAATCTCTTTTGCATTCATCTAAAGCCACTATCAACCTCATTTAACCATTTGGAAGCCATTATCAATACTTAGCAAGCAATCCAACATTTCAAATTTCAGGCATCAAATAATCCATTTACAAATCCTGGAGTGGAGTTGTAAGGAGTTAAAATGATGTTAATAATGTTCTTACTGTGTTGATTGCCTCTTCTATCCATTTCTATTGGTGTGATTAAGTTTCAAGTTTTTATTACTAGAATTAGTAATATAGTTAGATCTAAAATTTAGTGCACATTTTGGTGACCATGATAGGAGTTACTTCCTTAACTAAAATTATAAACTTTTTGAAAGTGATTTTAATGCTTATAGGATAAATTGGCCATCAATTGAAGATTAGATTTTGAATTTTTGTCACATACAAGCAAATAGCGATCTGGCACTAGTATTAGTGGTATTGAATTTGTGATTTTATAGACCTAGTAGTGATTTTGTGAACTAAATGCTAAAGGTTAAGGTTTTTTTAGGCATTTAGTTTTTGATAAAATTATAGCTTCATGAGTTACAATTATATTCTGGTAATAGTGGATTTTTCATCTATAGTCGTGACTTTATCAAAATTAGTAGTTAGAAGTGGATTTATAATATAATCTTATTAACCCCTCCCTTTTACATAAAGATTTTATAGGTTTTTACCTTTCATGTGTACAGGTCAAATAAGGGGTCAATCTAGCTGTTGACATATAAGGCACAAAACCATGACTTTGATAGCTATGACTTCACACTAGTAATAACAATTTTATTAGGTAAATTTGTGGTTTTGTAAAACTTAGGTTTACCTTAAATCTCATATTATCACCTAACAATAGACATCTTTATAAGTTGATTTTGTTACCTAGGAAAGGATTCTAGTTTTTGTTTTTAGGGGAAAGAAGTTTGCACCAATATTGGAAGCATTTGGACATCATTCACAAAATTATGACCCTAAGATTAGCAACTTTGACCTGGTAGTAGCATTTTTCTCATCGATCATAATGATTTTGTCCTTATAAAATTGGTAAAACTTTGACCTGTCTATTTTCTAGATCATAAACAGAAGGATCTCAAGTTCTATAAAAAGGGTTATAAGCTCCCTTGAGCTAAGTTAAAGCTATTTTATTTCAATTCTAACAATTTGTCTTAACCACTTACCTACAGATGGGTCCTTATAGGTTATTCTCTATGTAAAGGATTAACAGGGGGTAGAAGAAAGTCAATACAAACATCATAAACCCCATCACAAGTCTATTTTAAAATTTACTGCAAAACTACAAGTTTCAATCTTGTGATTTTGTCTAGGTAGTCACAACTTTTTCAATTACAGTCATGACTTTGCAGTTATCTAGTTAACAAAGTGGTTGAGGCTATCTAGCTAGTATCAGACTTAAATTTCAATAGCATAAGACTCTATATATAACAATAGCAATTTATTCATTCTATCTAGTAATCCCTTTTGACCACATTTATAAGAAAATTATCATAGTATTGAACATATTCCTTTTTTATATTGGGATAATTTGCCTTATAATTAATCTAATAGCTTAGTATTATTTAGGCATAATTTATAATTTTTCTATCTTCTACAAAATTGTAGATTGTGATTTCTTATAAATTATGATTTTATTATATTGAATAGTTATTTTGCCTAATGGTTGTGGTTTTTCAGGATAACCACCATGGTTTACTAACCCTATGCAAGATCATAACTTAAAACTTATGATTTTGTTCTGTAGTTGTGATTTTGTGCATTCTAGTTGTGATATTGCTCTATGTATTTTTAGTTTTACAGGGATTTGTAGTTTTGTAAAAATACAAACTACTAATCCTTTTTAGTGTAGGACCCCTCAAGACCAAGGCACCCCACTTGGTTTTCTAACCCTTATGTTTGCACGAAGGGGTGCCTATAGTATATTATCCTAGTTTTTATTATATAAATCTTTGTTGTAAAAAAATGTTTGATTATATATACTTGCTTGTGTGTGTGTGTTGCTTTATGAATAATCATTTTATTTATGCCCTTCACACGCAAGTAATAAATTGGTTAATTAATCATATTGTGATTGCTTATTTTTTATCCCCCCATGTCTAGGATAGTGCATGAAATTAAATCCATCCCCACACATGGGCTTATCATATAGGTGTTGGTGATGTGGATTTCATCACCATGCACTAACCAAACTTCATGTTCTAGTGGAGTCTAAAAATTATGAGAGCTTTCATTACGTGCCTAAGTAGAATTCCCCATAAAGGGTTATGTTGAGTGAGGGGTGGTTAGGATCCAAGATATAGGGTAGTTGGATAGCATCATATACAAACTTGGGCCCCATCATACCTTCATGTATATAGGGGATGTGCCTAGAACCATTTTGCATCTACCTAGATTAGGAGCCTTCGATCATAACAGGTGTATCACTATAGGATTCAATATCAACTCAAAGTAGCCATTGAGTGTGAGTGGGGTTTAAAGGGTTCAATTGATACTGTAATAGGTCACTGGAATATAGCCTCACTCATGAAGTCATTGGATGGTGTGGGCATCAAGTTACACACCCTTAATAGTTGACTAATTAGGACTTATACTTATGTGTGTTGTCTAAGTGTTGTGTAAAGACCTATATTATTTGTAAGCCAAGTCAGCCATACCTTATATTTTATGTGACATCGTAGACACCTTTTAAGACAATATTCATGATCTCATCCTTTCACCATATCATGTCTTAATCTTTCATCTACCCATTCACCCTATATTATCCACCTATCCCATAATATATACCTATCTTGAATCAACCCTCCATCCCCATTTGCCACTTCTTAATCCAAATATAGTATCCCCATAATCACCCTTATCTACCACATCTATCTAAAATCCATTTTATATCATCTCATATCCATATCCATATCCATACCGTATCACTCTTGACTACATCTCATCTTAAAATATCTGCCTTATTCTTTACTTTAAATCCACCATATACAAACCTTACATCTTGTTACCCATAGTTAATATCCATCCCACCATCTAGCCTATCTATACCCCCTCATATATTCAGCATGCATTTCTCCATAACTCATCTTGAGTGGTTATCATTCTTGTCCAATCCTACATCAAACACATACTCTATCCACCTAATACACATCCTATTTTTCATCCTATATATCATACATCTCCCATCCCCCATCCATATTATCACCTTTGAATACTATGTTCCATCTTGGAATTAAGATCTAGTGGTCACTCATCTTATTTATTTATCATTTTCCACTTTATAGATCTTCTAGACTAGATATTATCAATACACATAGTCTTTTAAGACTCTAATATAACACCCTTCACTTATATTCATCTTTATCATGTACTTTTTTCATATAGCACCCATAAAATTATCTCTCTAATAGTGGACAAGGTATTTGATCCCATCACTTTTCTTCATCCTTTTCTATATTGGCCCTTTAAAAGACTTTGTCTTTCAATAATTCTTAGTCATCATATCCTCTTCTAAAGACCATCACATCACTCTCTTTTTACCACTAGTATATTTGGTCTCTAGACAAAGGTAGTATTTGAAGACTTCCATTTCATTGATCATATCTCATAACATCTCTCTTTCAAAATGGTTATTCATACCCATTCCCAACTCAAGATTAGACAGGCCTCTAACCAAGATAATTATCCATTAGGTCATTTGGTTGATCCAACTTGGGAATATGATGAAACTCATAGTGATGTGCACACACCTAGGGAAGAGGATGAAAGGTTTAACCCCCTCCATAATGATGAAGTTATTAAATTAATTTACCACTATCTATATGAGAACCATGATCATGTCCTAGCCCATGCCATCAAAATAGGGGGCACATTATCTTCCACTTTCAACCATACTTTCTTACATAATCTAGTCTGCCCTCCATCACATCCAAACACACCCTATCAGAATATACATACCAATCAGTTAACTCAAGAAGATGAAGGTGTGGATCATAAATTTGTAGAAGAGGAATGCTCATCACCCCTTTGTAATAATTGTATTGAGGCTAATCAGAGGCAAGTTATCTTAGAATATCACTTAGACCAGTTAACACAACAAATCAACCTTCTACTATATAATCACAATCTATTATCCCCTCGATAAAATAACCCAGATAATAATGCTAATAATAATAATACCACCAATAACACCAATAACACTCATATCACCCATAATGCCCATAACACCCATATTCCCCAAAGTAGCCAAAATCAAACCACCAATCCTATTAGGGATCCCACCTTTGCACAAGAGTGGAGAGTAATGAAGGAGACCCTCCAAAAAATAGATCCATGATCACAAGCCCTCCAATATAAGTATGAAGACTTTTGTTCCTCACCTGGACATGACTATTTTACAAATACCCTTTCCTTCACACTTTAATGTACCTAAATTTGAGAAATATCAATGGAAAGGAGATCTTAGAGAACATGTGCAAGAATTTTATATATCTTGTCATGAGGTGGCTTATGAAGATGCCTATTTATTAAGACTTTTTCCCAAAAGTCTTATTAGACCCACTTTATAATGATTTACAAGGGGTCAATATCTAGCTTTGGTGAATTGATATAATAATTTGTTAGACATTTCTCATTTAATATTGAACATGACATATCCATAATTGACCTCTATAACACTAAGCAAAGAAACAGTGAAAGTTTGGCATACTTCTTACAAAGATGGCAAAGTTTGGCAATCTACTTGAGATGTACAGTAACTAAGAAATAATTGGCCAAGATATTTATGGATAATATCAATGCTAAACTCAAGTATCAATTAAAGTTACAGTGTGTCAAGACCTTTGATGAGATAATAGAGAAAGGAATGAAAATTGAGAAGGCTCTTATTAAAAAAGGGGCAATCAAGTTATATTCTCAGAATGAGCACACCCAAAATCAAGACAATTTTTTTTTTATGGAAATCTAAAGTCTTCAACATAAAAAATAATGCCTCGGGAGATGGATTGATTGATTCTAAACAATAGCATGTACAAACAATTCAAAAGAAGAACCCCACACAACAACCAAGTATCTCTTCCATCTAAGTTCCATGAGGTAAAATGAAGCCTTAAATAGGTAAAAGACCACTCACAATCTTGGAAGTCCAAATTAAAATAGTTTTAGATTAATTAATTATTACCAATATGATCACCTTGCCTAAAAATAGACCTATGGATGATCACCAACCAAAGCCAGATTGGTATCATGAAGATGAGTTTTTCAAGTACCACAAGGTTAAAGGGCATGATACAGAACAATGTATGCAACTTAAGCACTACGTCTAGGATTTAATTAAGAGGGGTGATATTAAAAATGAAGTAGAAACTCCCACAAATCAATTAGCAAATGAGCATCTCAACATCCACAAGGATCCACTCCCTAAGCATTACCAAAAAAATTAGAGATCACCAAGAGACCAGTGTCAGGCCTCTTCATCCAATGACATCAACTACCACATGTGTGCCTTAACACTATATCCAAACCATTAAAATCCACAACCTCTAAGAACCCACTCCATCTTTTTCCCCCATTCTAAATATTAATCAAGCCACTGTTGATTGCATAGTTACTACTAGATGTAATAAGATAGTACTTCTTGTGGCACCACCTAAAGATTCATCCACTTCATCTACTACCCAAAAGGGTAATGTTCCTAAAAATGCTTTAACCTCTTTCAATAAGTCTTATGACATAATTTAGCAACTTGAGAAAACATCATCTTAGATATCCTTAATGGATCTTCTTAAAACATTTTTTTTACACTGAGAGATACTAAACCAAGTCCTGAATGATCTCAAAGTCCCTACTGGCTTAGATACCAATTAGTTCCAAGCATTAGTAGGACATTTATCCCCTTCATAGTAGATCACTTTTGGTGCCCAAGATATGCCTCCCATTTTCCCACACCATAATTATCCCCTATTAATTGAAGTGTCCATATCCCACCATCGTGTCTCTTGAGTTCTCATAGATGGAGTATCAGTGTTAAATTTGTGTAATATGGACTTCTTGAAGAAACTAGGATATTCAAAAACATCTTTATGGCCTACCTTAATAATGATTAAATCCTATGATGATAATGAGAATCCATCTATTGGGACTATTTACCTTCTCATCATTGTGGGGCTTGTAGTGCATCAAACAATATTCCATGTTATGGATGTAGATTGCCTCATAATATGTTGCTTGGACATTTGTGGATCTATGAAATGTAAGCTATTCCATCCACTTTACATTAGTGTCTAAACTTTATTCACTCTGGTATGGAGATAACCATCCCTAGAGTAATTGATCATCTTCACAACTGTCAGATGGACCAAACATCATCACCCTATCCTTATCCTAGCACAGATAATTCCATCTTAAGTCCAATAGCTACCACATACATCTCCCCCAATAAAATTGAATCCACTTTTGATCCACTACTCGATGTCACTCATTTGAATATCACATCCACAAGCTATGGAGAATATGAATTTAAAACTTTCTGCATCAGTGATTTACCTCTCTCTCCATGCAACTATGGGTCCCTAGCCATGAGGAAGACTAATCCCATCAAATACCAATTTGGACCAACATCTTTCTCAAATGTTGGATTCTTATCTTAATACTGAATTGATGAATTAGATGATTCATGGCTTATTCTAGATGATGAGGCCCTTATCTCTCCAAGAAAACAATATCCTCGTGTCTAAAAAATGATGGATAATATGCATTATAAAGGGAAAGCAGGAAAACAAGATCAAGGTAGACTTCAACCCATCATGGTTTAAGAATATCCATAATATTTTGTTCTAGGGTATGGACTATATGATGATGACCTAAACAATATCATTTTGGATTATGTTTTGATCCCTAAGTCATCTCTCCCTAATGAAGACATTAAAATAGGTTCTATTTGTAGTTGCTTTGAAGAGTCTAATGACACCAACCTCTTCCCAGACACTACCATTTTCACCATCAATATTTCCCTCCATTATCCATCACTCATATACTGGGATTCAAAATAGGAGCCTTCTTTTAACACATTTTAAAATGATGAAGAAATCTTGGAATACATAGGAGCTTAGGATTTTATGCTATTTGTGGATCACCAAAGGGGATTTTATATAAATCTTTTTCAATCTACATACTTTGGGTAACAACAAGAACCCCATGATCATAGTGATGAAGAGTACTCTAAAGAAGAAGAGCCTCCCAAAGGACTAGATGAACTCCTACATGTCTCATTTGAATCAGAAGAATACTTTGATATTGATACTAATCTATAATCACAAATAAACAAGCGTCGTAGTAGTGAAAACACACTTGTAATAGATCAAAACCTTAATATAATGATTTTATAAAAATCAACATTTTAGATGATTATGGAATTAAAATTAGCTTTAAAATATCCACAATACACTAAATTTTAAGAGTGCAATAAATAAAGAGACCAATTCGATAGAAATACCACACTTGATTTGATAATGGAGTTAGGTTACAAAGCCTACGTCTCTAGATCCATTCCAATGGGGGGATTGCGCCTATTAAAATAGTATAAAATATCTTTACAAATACTTTAGAGTCACCAAAATCATCTATTCAGGCTTATTCATGTCTCAAAGATACTCTCAAAAATAAAACTATGTTGTTCAAACCTTTTGAAATTCTCTAAGTCCCTTCATCACTCTCATACATGCCTTGGAATCACTATTCATGTCCAAAACTTTGCCTTCAAATACAAACTCAACCCCTTTATATAATGCTTCCACCAACGTCCCAATCAGTTAGGAGCTTATCTTTTTATCACAAATAACAAGGTTCAAATCCCCTTTCCATCACTTTTGGTGGTCAAAACAAATCTTATATCCCACATTTGGGAGGTGGGGGTGCATGTTTGGTTTTAAATACCATGAAATTCATGGTTTAACATGCCAAGTGATTTGCATTGGCATGGGTTTTGGTGGTTATGTGGTGGCACGATTATTTCATGGGTATTGATGGTGGAACATGATAATTATGTGGAGGTTGAGTGGGTAGAACGTGGCATGGAGTGTGTTGTGTTGTGGGTCATGTTGATTGACTAGGATCTAGCACAATTTTACGCCATCAACAGTGTAAAATTGTGCTAGATCCTAGCCAATCAACAGGTCACATGGAATTCATATGGTTTTTTTGGAACATTCAAGAAATAATTAATTTCAATATAGTAAAATTAGACCATAGTAAATGGTGGCAAGCCACGTGGTGGATTGAGACCCACCACATGGATCAATCGCCACTTACCACTTGTCATCCACTCACAAATTGTCGATGTCTAATTGGATGTTCTATCCAAACCCCAAATTTTTTTACTTACCCTAGTTGATCTTTGATGCAGGATATTTTTTGCATTTGGGCTTTATTTTGTAAGTTATAAGATGCACCAAAAATCTCTCAATGAGCCCTTCACCATGACAATTATCAACCTATAATTTGATGACTTTATTTTTAGAGCATTTATGGATCTACTTGGATCAATCCTCCCCAAGGGTATTTCTCCCTCACTTTTCTAGCTTCTATCCATTTGGCCTTGTTTGAGTGCATCCTTTTGAGACCAACATGAAGATATTCAACATCTCCCCTTCATGAAGTCTGAACCTTATTATCAAGAATTATATCTTCTTGCAATTCTATTAGATACTTAGGAGCAAAATCATCAATAGAAGGAATAGTAACACTCTCATCATGATCTACAGTCATCGAAGGCTCATACAATTTCAGATTTTCCACATCACAACTGAATAAATTGGCATATAAGATGGCAAATCTAATTGGAAAGCATTTTTACCAATCTTTTCCATAATATAGAAAGGACCATACCAGATTTGTTTCAATTTTTTACCTTCACCTAGTAGCCTTTCCTTATTGATGTGAAGTCATACCAAATCAACTACAACAAATTGGTAATCAACACAATGTTTATCATGTCTTGCTTTATACTTTACCTGACTTTTTTCTAACTAATCTCAAATAGTCTAGTGTACCTATTGTATCTTTCAATTAACTTCTTGGATTTGACAGCATCATTACATTCATCAATAGCTAAATCCTATCCATAACAAACATCTAGAGGAGATTTAGGCAAATATCCATAACAAACCTCAAAAGGAGATTTCATAGTAGAAGAATGAAGTTCACAATTTCAAGCATGTTGAATATAGCATAAATTCTCATCCCACAACTTAGGATTTTTACTACAATATCCCCTAAGCAAGTGTACCACTATGTAATTCACAACCTCTATCTGATCACCAGTTTGTGGATGAAATTTAGTTCTCTTATTCAATTTAGTGTCCATCAATTCCCATAGTGTTGACCAAAATTCCCCAATAAATTGAGAACCTCGATCAAAAACAATAGAAGTGGGCAAACCAAAATGAACCCATACATGATAAAACAATAAGTGTGTCATACCTTCCTTTGTAATCTACTTAGTGCAAGGAATAAAAACACACATTTTGCTAAATCTATCCACTACCACATACAAGTAATAGTGTTTCCTTTGTGACATTGGAAAACCCCCTACAAAACCCATGGAAATACTTTCCCAGGGATGGGTAAGAATAGGTCAGGGAGTGTAAAGTCCTAGTTTCCTATTATTAGGTTTGTTTGTGGTAAAAATAACACACACCTTGATATATTTGGAAATATTTTCTTACATACGGTGCCAGTAATAATACATTCTCAAAATTTCAACTATTTTACTAACTCCAAAATGACCAAAAATAAATGAAGTATGTGCTTCCCTAATCATGTGCACCCTTTCATTTTGAGGAATGCAAAGTTTACCTAAGTGATACAAAAGTCCATTATGCATATGATAGTCTGATTCTTATACTTATTTTCCACTCATCAAGTCTTTATACACATCCTTAAAGTTAGTATCATAGACATACTATTCTTTATAACTTTCATGAGTCAAAGAACTATGTTGTAAAATAATAGATGCAACTACCATAGGAGGTCTAGAAAGCATGTCAGCAACTTTATTCTGAATACCTTTCTTATACTTGATCACAAGATGAAACTATTTTAGGAAACCCATCCAACAAAAATGCCTAGACTATTATAGCTTGGCCTGTGACAAGAGATACTGAAGGGGTCGATGATATGTGTGTATCACTATCTCCTTGCCCATTAGGTAATGTCTCCACTTCTTAACACTCTAAACCAATGCATACAATTCCTTATCATAAGTTGGATCATTTCTTACTGCACCTATGAAGGTCTTAGAATGATATCATACTGACTTCTTTCCTTGCATCAGAACAGCTCCCATAGCATAATCATTTGCATCCATCTCGATCTCAAATGGCTACTACAAATCAAGAAGTGTCAAGACAGGAGCAGTACTAATCTTTGTCTTTAAATTATTGAAGGACCTTTGCTTCTGACCTCCCTACTGAAAGACTTACTTCTCTATTTCCTCATTTTCCACCACCCATAACCTGTACATGCCAATGTTAGGGAGAGGAGAATTTTGTAACAATTGAATTTCATGTTGAACTCCCCTTTTAGGGGGCAAACCTTTGGGATCCTGAAACAAATCATCATAACTAGAAATGATTTCAACCAATTATTTCTTATGTCTAGGATCATAATTTTCCATAGACTGGGAATTTTCTTTTTCCTTAGACTTAATCAACATGAGACAAAAATTCTTGCTTGAATTGACTAGTCTTTTCATTTGCCTTGTTGTAACCAAGGAAAGACTCATCGTAACATGATGTGCTCTATCTATATATTTAATGCCATCCTTAACAAGCAAGTACTTATTCTCCTCCCTATATAAGATTGCTTTTCTATCATAAAGATAAGGACTTCCTAAAATAATCCTGCATATGTCTAGAAGAACTACATCCATATCAACTTCATCTATGAATTTGGATGTGATGGTAAATTTCAATATGCAAGTTTTGGTTACTTGTATCTTTACATCATCACATACCCAACCAAGTTGATAGGGTTTCGGATGGGGATTAGTTTTTAAGCCTAACTTTTTTACAATCTCTTCAGAAATAAAGTTTTCCAGTGATACACTATCAAATAGAGTGTCAATCTTAATATGTTTTGCAATAACCCTAATGTGAAACAACTCATTTCATTTCTTATCTTCATACACAGACTTCTATTTTGAAGAGGAAGCAACATTAGATGACTTAGTGCTAGAAATAGAAAGAGAAGAATAATTGTTTGTACTCATAGCTATGATTTTAGTTTCATCCCTAGAGTCTGAACCTAGATCCTAAACCATAGTATTAGCTTTCTTATCTTTCTTCTTAAACTTTTTAAAAGGTCTTAACTCAGGATGTAATTTCCAACACTTAGACTCATCATGATTTTTCTTACAATGATTGCAAAATGGTTTACCTGCTTCTTTATGAATAGTAATAGTGGATTTTTGTTTACCCTTTCCATAACTTTGCCCTTCAATATTAGTGTGCAGATGTCTTTATGAAGTCACTTGCATGTGATAAGTTTGAGGCAGTCATAAATTCTCTCTTCTTCTCTTCAGGCAATAATAAATTAAGGGGGGGAATGTTAGAATAATTAATTTATTCTAGCCTATATGTAATAAATGTCACACGATATAGTTATACCTTTGATTAACATGTTTCATAGGTTAGTTACATGTGTTATTTGTTATGTGTGATTAGTTACATTGTGAGTTTTAATGTCCTATAGATTAGGAGATTTAATCTCACTTATTAATGTATAAATAAGCACCTCTTGTAGTTATATTTTTAATGCAATTCCTTTCCATCTTCCAATCCCTTGTGCTAAATGATATCTCTCAAGACAAATTCCAAACTATGGTAGGACACTTGGCTCTTGGCCAACA
The DNA here is from genome assembly GCA_037957365.1 of Torreya grandis. Taxonomy (NCBI): domain Eukaryota; kingdom Viridiplantae; phylum Streptophyta; class Pinopsida; order Cupressales; family Taxaceae; genus Torreya; species Torreya grandis. Next base: position 1,607,931 of record JARHVA010002822.1, read on the forward strand.
TCTCACCTTTAACCAAAGTTATATATCTTCTCTAGGCCCTTTTCATAATAACCCATTGTATAATAAAGTTTGTATAACAAACCATAGAGTTAAATGTGTCCTTGTAGACAATGGTTCATGTCTCAACATTGTGTCTTTGATGTTGGTCAAACATATCAGAATACAACAGTTAACTTATAGCCATATACCATCATTATCAAGCCATACGATAATGAAGAACATGAATAACAAGGTGCCATTAGCCTTCCAATATTCATTGGTCCATTAACCCATGATACTTTGTTCCATGTTTTATATCTAGAACTATCTTATAATCTATTATCGGGTAGACCTTGGATCCATGAAATCAGGTCCATACCTTCTACATTGCATCAGTGTATAAAGTTCCCACATTTAGGAATGGAATTGATTATACATGTTGATCTTTAGCCATCCAGTATTGTAAAAGCCTTGAGGCTAAGTATAATAGCTACAAATACCAATTTGGCATGAATCCTATGCCCAAGTTAGATAGTGATAAACCCAAAAAAGGAAAAGCTGTTGAATGAGGCCTAGAAGCCAATTACATTGACCAAGATAATGTAACCTCTACCTCAGCCATGCTTCCACTAGATATTTCCAATCATTTTTATGTCATTGAAAAAGGTATTGGAGAATATAGCACCCATAATGCATTTCATATAACCAAATTACCCATAAATCTTAAATCTTATGGGAGACCTACGACTAAAACTACTAGTATGGTGTAAAGGAAAATCTCAATTGAACAAGCCTATTGTCTTTAAACCGGCCTCTGGCCTAGAACAAGATCCCTTAGTATAATATGATTCATGGATCTACACTGATGAGTTATCTGATTGTTACCAAAGTGTGAAGTATCCTATTTAAAATCAGATTATGGATCACCTGGCTTATGAAGGATGAGACCTTGGGTTACATCAACAAAGAACTATTGAACCAGTTTTAATAACTAAGTACAAGAGAACTCATGGTATTAGATCTAAGCCACCTAGGGGTTGTTATGAATCAAATGAATTCAAACCAAATTTAATCCACCATAAAATCTTAATATGAAACACATAAAGTATATTTAAATGTGTAAAATAAGATTTCACTATGCACTACTTGCATCTTGGAATCAATTCCTCAAATCATAGTAAATGAATGCAATAATGGAGAAAATAAAACCAGCAATATCACATAATACATATATACTATGATTCATCCAATGTGGGCTACATCCACCAATAAAGTCCTCAATAAAATAAAAAACAAAGAACCTCTTACAGAGATTGAATATCTTCTCAAAAATTCACACAAGAATTCTTTGAATTGTTGATCTAAATCTGAAATCTATCAACAAAAATCTACACATAATATGCCACACCTGTACCTGTATAATAACATATCAAAAATTGTTATACCACACCCTGTAAATAAACACATCATCTTGTAAAGTCACACCACACTCGTATATATATAAAATGAGTATAAATCCACCAAACAAGGAGAAATATGCCATGCTTATCCAAGATAAGCATTATCCACAAGGAAACACCCATCCTCCACCCAGTCATGCTTATCCAAAATCCCACCTAGGGAAGAGCACAACATCCTCATCTCTCCTCCATAAAAGGCTCACATAACTTTCAAGGAGATAACAACTAACTCCACAAAACATTGAAGTTAATCCCACTTCCACAAAACATGGAAGTCAATATGGAAAATAGATATCTAACAACTAACTCCCTAAAAAAAGGAAGACATAATTTTTTTTAAATATCTAAGAATATTTCACTCACATGGAAGTGAGGTTCTATAAAAGGTGGAGTGGGTAAAAATGCACTCTTCACATTTATGGAGCTCTTTAAGCTCCCAAAATGTACCACCATGGTCATGTGATAGCACCAAAGGGATCCACACTCAATAATCTCCCACTTGGAGACCATTTCTCATAAACAAAATCTATCACTGCTCCATGACCACTAAGGCCAACTAAATTTAAACATAGTCTTAATTTGTCCAATGTGACCACCTTGGTCATCATATCCATAGGATTCTAGCTAGTATGAATCTTCTCCAGCTTCACCAAATTCTCTTCCAAAGCTATCCTGATGAAGTGATAACGTACCTAAATATGTTTTGTCCTCAAGTGGAAAGTGGAGTTCTTTTCCAAATTCATATCACTCTAACTATCATTGTGTAGTCTCCTAATTTCTTGCTCATGCCCCAACTCTTGAAACAATTATTGTAACCAAATCATCTCCTTGCTAGCCTATGTGGTAGCAACATACTCTAACTCTATGGTTGACAAAGCCACAACCTTTTGTATCCTAGAAATCCAACTAACCATTGTATCTACAATAGTAAATATATAACCTATCATACTCCTCATGGTATCAATATCCCCTACCATATCCAAGTCCACATAACCATGTAAAGTGGTATCTGATCCACCATAACATAATTCAACATCCATGGTTCCTCTCAAATACTAAAGAATCCATTTCACTGCTTTCCAGTGCTCATAACCAGGATCACTCATATACCTACTCACAACTCCCACTATAGGGAAATATCCAACCTAGAACAAACCATGGCATACATCAGGTTGTTAATTTTTGATGAGTAAGGTACCTTGGACATCTTAAGCTTTTCAACCTTTATCTTGGGACACTGCTCCTTTGATAATCTAAAGTGGCCTGCCAAAAGAGTACCATTCTATTATGGAGTTCTTGGAACCATCCTTTGCCTATAGATTCCATTGTTTGAACAATAATCAAAGAGAGCATTCCTACAATACTCACCTCTATTATCTGATATGAGACATTTCAATTTGAGACCCGTTTCATTCTTAAACAAGGATTTCCACTTATTAAAAGTGACAAATACATCAAATTTCGTTTTAATACAATAAACTCAAACTTTCCTAGTTGCATCATCAATAAAAGTGACAAAATAATTGGAACCACCAATAGAAGATATTTGATCTGGTCTCCATACATCTGAATGTACCAACTCTAACTTATGCTCTTTCTTTTTGGGTCCAAATTTTAGGAAGTTAACTCGCTTATGTTTCCCATACACAATCCTTACATAAGTCTAAATCAATTTCTTTTAATCTAGGTAACTTATCTTTTAATATCTCCATGCCATTATGGCTCATATGATTGAGCCTATAGTGCCACATAGTTACATTTCCATTTGTAATAACTAAATCACAATAATAAACACTACTAGTAAAATATAAAGTACCAACTTTCTTATCTCTTACAACCATAAGAGTTCCTTTGATAACTTTCCAAGAATCTGTAGTAAACATTACCAAACAACCATCACTACCTAATTACCCCACTAAAACCAAATTATGTCTCAACATAGGCACATTTCTAACATCCTTAAGTATCTAAGTGTTACCATTCTACGTTTTCACCTAAACACAACCTTTCCCTAATATCTCACATGTTTCATCATCACCAAGATAAATATGTCCCAAATATTCTTGAACATAATCAGTCAAATAATGCCTATGTGTGGTGGCATGAAAAGAAACCATTGAATTTAATACCCAAGACTTAGAAAAATTATCCAAAGAAAGAATTAAGGCATCCGGAAATGATTTACCTAATGTCACATTTACCTCATTTTTCTCCTCTTTGTTGGCATTCTTATCCTGAAGTGACCAACAATCTTTCTTTGAGTGTCCACTCTTCCCACAATGCCAGCATGTCATCTTGGCTTTAGATCTAACTTTAGATCTACCTTTTGAATTTCCATGATTCCCTTTGCTCTTGTCCTTTTGCCTCCCTCTATTTTTAATATAAAAATCATTACATGAAGATGATTCACTAGTGCTCTTCTTTTGCATTTCCTTGCTAAGAATCACACCTACAACATTCTCAAAATTTAAGCTTCCTTTGGTAGGAACTTCATTACTCACAACCATAACCAAGCTATCCTAACTATCAGGAAAATAACATAAAATTATCAAATCTCTAAATTCATCATTAAACTTAATTCCAATAGAAGTGAGCATTAAAATCATTTAGATGACTAGCAATAGAACCATTCTCAGACATTTTCATATTAAACAAACTTTTCATAATAAATATTTTAATTGAGGTAAAGGGTTTCTCATACAACTTTTCAAGTTTATCCATGAGATCCTTTATACATTTCTCATTTGAAATGTTAAATGCAATAGAAGATTCAAGGCATAACCGTATGGATCACAATGCCTTCTTGTCAAGCAATGTCTAATTCGCATCACTCATGGCTAAAGGTTGTCCTCCTTTCCCCTCCAAGGGGATATAAAGTTCCTTTTGATACAAGTAATCTTCCATTTGCATTTTCCACAATCCAAAATTTTTTCCATCAAATTTATCAACTCTGAATCTAATATCTTCTCCCTGTTGGAAATATTGTCATTGATGTCAAAGGTCTAGCATTAATGGTGATAAAGGCTCCATTGCATTTAATGTTGTTTGTAATAAATATATCTTGGCTAATATGAGTTCATATTTATTTAATATTAATGAATATATTTTTGGTTGCATATGAGACAAAATAAGGGCCCATGGAGAAGTCAAAGAGCCACGGGATAAAGACAAAAAGAAGGATGGACCATTTTCCCATGAAGATTCATCTTGGGGAATTCCAAGAGTCACCAAGTGAAGACAAAAGAGGAAGGGCATAATTTCTCATGAAGGTACACCTTAAGGAATATGAAAAGTCACCAAGATGAGGACAAAAGAGGAAAGGATGTTTTTGATCATGAAGGGTCACCACATGACTTTTCAAAGACTTGAATATGAAGGGTCATGCAAGTTTGGCACCATTTTCCATGAGGATTGAAGGGTCACAAAGGGGGAAGGCCAAAGGTCATTTGGAAAGATATAAATAAAGGCTTGAGAAGCCATTTGTAATATGAGACACAGAGGTTGATTTGATATTGTAATATCTAGCTTAGAAGAGCAATTCTGAGAGATGAATATGATTTGTATTTGTTATATCTAGCTTAGAAGAGCAAAGGTGAGAGAGAGGAAAGATATGTTGTATTGATCTATCATTTGTTGAGATAGCAACATTGAGAGATAGGTGTGTGGTATACACAAAGGGGTTGGTGCTCCTATGGGTTGGTGCTCACAAATTGTTGTTGGGTTGGTGCTCAATAAAGGGGTTGATGCTCCTGTGGGTTGGTGCTCATGAATTATTGTTGGGTTGGTGCTCGGCAAAGGGGTTGGTGCTCCTATGGGTTGGTGCTCATGAATAGTAGCTGGGTTGGTGCTCGACAAAGGGGTGTGGTGCTCCTGTGGGTTGGTGCTCAGCAAAGGGGTTGGTGCTCCTACAAGCTTGGCTTAAAAATATTGTTTGGGTTGGTGCTCATTCATATACTTGAGATTGTTCTCCATGGTTTTTCCCACATTGGGTTTCCACGTTATATCTGGTGTCTCTCTCTATCTTGTGTGGTGTTTATTGTTTGAGTTTTATTGCATATCTTGAATGTTTGATTAAGTAGAAATTTGGTTAAGGAAAAGATTAATAAGATATATGATATAGTGAGTCACCCCCCCCCTCAGTATATCCCGTGCTTAACACTCCCATAGCTCCCACTAATAACCCTTCCTAATAACCCTTCCTATGATTTACCACTTTTACAAAAAACACCACCAAAGCTCTAATACCAATTGTTAGGGATTAAATGAATTAAAACCAAATTTAATCCACCATAAAATCTTAATTTAAAACACATAAACTAGATTTTAAATGTGTAAAATCAGATTTCACTATGCACTACTTGCATCACAAAATCAATTCTTCAAATCACAATAAATGAATGCAATAATAGAGAAAATAAAACCAGCAATATCATATAAGATAGATATATTGTGGTTCACCCAATGTGGGCTACATATTCCAAGAAAGTCCTCAATAAAATTAATACCAAAGAACTTACAGAGATTGAATATCTCCTCAAGAATTCACACAAGAATTCTCTGAATTGCTCATCCAAATCTGAAATCTATCAAAAAAAATCCACACATGCTATCTCATACTTGTACCATTATAATATCATACCACAAGCTATTATACCACACCCTGTAAATAAACACATCATCCTGTAAAGTCACACCACACCTATATATATACAAAATAAGGATAAATACGCCATACTTATCAAAGATAAACATTATCCACAAGGAAACACCCATCTTCCAGCCAGTCATGATTATCCAAAATCCCACCTAAGGAGGAACATGCCATCTTCATCTCTCCTCCACAAAAGGTGCACACAACTTTCAAGGAGATAAAAACTAACTCCATAAAACATTGAAGTCAATCCCACTTCCACAAAACATGCAAGTCAACATGGAAAATAGATATCTAACAACTAACTCCCTAAAATAAGAAAGACATAGAAATTATAAAAATATCTAAGAATATTCCACTCACATGGAATCAAGGTTCCATAAAAGGTGGAGTGGTAAAAATGCACTCCCCATATTTGTGGATCTCTCTAAGCTCCCAAAATGTACCACCATGGTCATGTGATATCCCCAAAGGGATCCACACTCAACAAGGGTGGCCCCACATACCTAATTATTGTTCCAACACCAATGACTAGTGATGATGATGTCGTTAGTGATGCAGGATCCAATTATAACATCTATGATGACCTTTCCACTACAAACTTATTTAACCCCCATACCATCTACATCATTAACCCTATTTCTTAACCTTTGAACTTAACCCTTTACCATCCCTAATTGATAGACAGGGATCCAGTAAGAGTCCATAGTACCATTAGATGAGTTTGAAAATGTCAAGGCCATAAATGACTTTTTGGGATTAATAAGTCACATACCTCTTGGAGACCACAAGTAAGGGTTTGTTATTATATTGGATATTTCTACCTACTTTAGAGATCAAGTGAACTTCCCTAGCCAAAAATAAAAATAAAATCAAGCATTGAGGTCTGAAAGTGAAAACCTCTTTGGGGCACTTTTTGACCAAGGAAAAAGTAAATAAAAAGGCTAGTCTTTTGGTGAAAATTGGTTTATGGCACCATTAGATGGGTATTTTCTCCCCTTTTCCTATGAAGAATAGGAGACCTTTATCCCACAACCTAATTATGGATCACATATCAGTGATTAAGAACAACAAGTTTTTACACAAATTGTTCAATAGTGCCCTAAGATATTTTTATCATGGCTGATGCCACCATTAGGAAATTATAATTCATCTTTCTTAGGAGTATTAAAAGAGATAGACCATATAGAAGAATTTTTTATTAATAATCAATTCAACTCCTTGCTAGCTATTCTAGATGATGGTTCTACACTTCTAGTGGATGACACTTTAAAGGTGGATATTGGGACTCCAGAGGACCCGAAGTGGATTAAACTAGGCACATACTTCATTGAGGAGGAACGTGAAGTTTTTATAGCTCTTTTGAGAGAATTTACTGAAATATTTGGATGGGCCTACTCAAACATGCCATGTTTAGACCCCACATTGGTTGTACATCATCTCATTGTACATATTGATGTTAAGCATGTTAAATAGAAGTTGCATAAGATGCATCCTCATATTGTTGTGTTAGTAAAGAAAGAGTTGGAAAAACTCTTAGATGTAAAATGCATTATGACAATCGACTATTTAGAGTGGATTTTAAACATTGTGACAATAAGTAAAAATCTAGAAGGGATCTAAATTTACATTGATCTTAGATACATCAATAAAGCTTGCCCAAAATATGACTTTTTCTGCCTAATATTGACATGATAGTCAACTCAATGACTGGTTATGAAATGTTCTCACTAATGGATTGATTTTTAGGGTATAATTAGATCATAATATCACAAGAATATCAACATAATTTGGGGTTCACCACTTCATGGGGAATGTTTTGTTATTAGGTAATGTCATTTGGGATTAAGAATACTAGATCCACTTACCAAAAGATATCATAGTGAATTTTCATGACATGATGCATGACACTATTGAGGACTAGGTCAATGATATTTTGGGTAAATCAAAAACCCGTACCGATCACCCAACTGTGCTATGCAGACTATTTGAGAGACTTCATGAGTACAACGTCAAGCTTAATCCAAAGAAATGTGTAGATGGCATCACTTATGGAAAATTGTTAGGTTTCATTGTCTCTCATAAGGGCATTAAAGTTGACCCAACCAAAGTTTGTGTAATTATATAAATGCCACCACCATCTATATTAAAATATATCCATAATTTGTAGGGAAAGATTTAATTTATCAGATGATTCATCTCATAATTAGCTAAAAAATGCCTTCCATTTATGTACTTGTTGAAGAAAGGTGTTACATTCTCCTAGAATGAATAGTATTAAAAATAATTGTATTAACTCAAATAATATCTTGCCAACCCACTTATTTCATTTCCATTGATGCTAAATAAGTCATTACTTCCTTACCTATCAACAACTAAGAATGCCCTGGGGGCATTTTTGGCACAACAAGATGAACAGGGAAAGGAACATGACGTGTATTATCTAAGTTTAACTTTAGTCATGTATGAACATAAATATACATCAATTAAAAAAATTTGTTTAGCTATGGTGTTCACATCACAAAAACTACATCATTATATGCTAAATAACAAGAACAATGTTATTGCCAAAGTAGATCCACTTAAATATCTACTTTCCAAATCAACTCTACAAGGTCATATGGCAAAATGGATCATGTTATTAAGCAAGTTTGAAATTGAATATGACAACCAAAAAATTATTAAGGGGAAAGTACTCGTAGCTTAGCTTGTTGAAGTTCCTCTTCAAGATACTCAACCTCTCACATTTGGATTTCTAAATGAGGCCATTATGACTATTGAAGAAGTAGATGAAACTCTTAAGGATGAATAGTTGACAATGTACTTTGATGGATCATTCACAACACATGGATTAGAGGTCAAAATATTGTTTACTATGCCACAAGGGGATCTCATTCCCAAGTCCTTTCATATTGAATTTATCTGTCCCAATAACATAGATGAGTATGAAGTGCTCATTGTAGGGCTTCATCAATCAGTACAGTGGAATATTCAACATTTACTAGTATAAGTTGATTCTTCGTTAATCATAAACCAAGCCATAAATTAATATCAAACCAAGGATGAGAAGTTGATACCCTATAAAGATATGGTCGGTACTCTCAAACAGCACATTGATAACATCTAATTTGAAAAAACACCTTGGGAAAATAACATAATAAAAGATGTTATGGCCATTATTAGTTCCATGATCTATATCAATGATACATCTAGATATTATCAATTTCTTATTGAACATCTCTTAGCATTGGCACATGAAAAATCCACTATAGAGATGGTTTGTGACATTGTTGGTCCTACATCTCCCTGGTACTTAGATATATATGCCTATATTTAAGACCAAATCATGCCTCATGATTTATCATGTAAGAAAAAAAATACTTCACCCATAAATCCTCTCTTAATACCTTACTTGGATTTACCTTGTATCTTATAAGCTATGATGGAACTCTGCTTCATTATTTACCTTCGGTAGAATCCAGACTAGCATTAAGGGAAGTCCACGAAGGAGTATGTAGATCCCACGAAAGGTGAGTAATCTTAGCCAAAAATTTACTACGTACCAATTATTACTAGCCAATGATGGAAGTAGACATAGTTTCATATGTAAAAAGGTGTGTCAAGTGTCGTAAGCATGCCAATTTGATTCATACTTTTGCCAAGACACTCAAACCATTGATGACACCATGGCTATTCTCAATGTGGGGATTCTACCTTGTCAAGAAGATCAACCCAACCTCTTAAAATGGCCATAAACACATCCTAACTACTAATGAATACTTCACTAAATGGGTGGAATCCATTCCCATTATCTACAAGGATCGTCTAAGTTATGCCACATTATACCTATTCTTTGTACTATACCTCTTGTAATTCTAACTTACCCTTAACTTTTTTCCTACCATTTCTTTTTACCTAACCCTACCTATCACGTTTGGCCTTGGTTCTAATTAATTTATACTTTAGTCATGTTCAGTGTTGATGATAGATTCATTTCCAACAATTATTTTAAAATTACATGTTTAAATGGTATATGAAAGCAATATCACATTGGATCTAGTAATTATATCTTTCATCTATTGTTACATTTGAGAAAATCAATGTTCCACCTTGTGATACTAGTTATAACCACCTATGGTTAAATTATAACCATTGACCCTTTTCCATTGTTTCCTAATTATAATAACCTATGATAAAATTAGGAACAACTTTACCATGCATTGTTGCATCACCTTGTCATTACTATTATCATTTACCTTGCCATTTACCTTTTACCTAGAGCTTGATGGTACTTAATTAGATGCATTTTGTGTAGGTAAAATTTTAGGAACTTGAGGTCCTAATGGGACTATATAAGTATCTCTTGATTCATGTTGAGGTCAACTCAATCACCCTTTTACCACACTCTTAGTATTCTATGAGTTTGGACCGTGTTGTATTTCATAATCATTGATCAAGTTGAGATACCAAAAACATTTAGAAACATTTCACCACCTTGTGTAGGTGGAACACTAGTGACTTGAGGTCCTAATGAGACTATGTAGGTAGCACTTGATTCCCATTGAGGTCAACTCAGTCATTCTTTTACCACAATCTCACCATTTACAGAGCAACTTAAGCCACTCTCTCACCATTTTTTGAGTTGGACTATTTTGTGTCTCATAATTCTTGATTGAGTTGAGATGCTTATAATATTTCAAAAATATTTGAAATATTTTCAAAACCCCTAAACATTTGTAAAAGATCTACAAAATCTTAAAAATCACAAAATCATGAAAATTGGCTTAGAATTTCCATGTGAGATATAAAGCCATAAAAATTTTTGGGATGGACCATCTTCTTTGTTTAGTTTATTTCTAGACCATCTTGGTATTTTTCCTCCCATTTCTTGGAGAACTACATTGGCCTAATTTTTGCATGGACTATGTAGGAAGCACCTAGATACATGGGGTATCTCAAGTTAGCTCAGCCACACCTTTATTTCTTTTTTACCACTTTTTGGCCTTAAGGATCCTAGGATATATAACTATTTTATGAGAAACCACTTGTCATTTAGTTTCCCCATCCTTCTTGGCCTTCAGTCATACACTCTCACCATTTTATGAGCAACCTAAGCCACACTCTCATTGTTTTGCGAGTACCCTCTATTTTTATGATCTCACTATTTTACGATCTCATTCTCCTTCCAAACCTTAGATGTAGTAGACAATATTAATTACCATTTTAGTTAATTTATGGATACTCATCTCTTAAATTGTAGTGTGGTTTTAACCTAAACCATACTATTGCACTTATGCAATTTATTTGTGTTGGCATTTTCATGATGCTAAAATGTCATCCCCTATTCTCCTACACACACGTCATTTTGTGAGACCAATCCTATTTTCCTCTACACATTTATCATGTTTTCTTATCATCAATTTTCTTCTATCCCATATCCTAAGATAAAAACATTTGGTCTGAAGTTCACATCATATGGGTAACCTTATGCTAATTATTTGTGTGTTGTTATACTTGCCTCATTGCTACCTAGCTTAGGGTTCACCCTATCACCAAGAGTAACACCTTTATTACACATGCATGAATAATTTGTTTTTATTTGCACTAAAATTGTGATTAACCATTTTTTGTGTCTTGTCATTTGTTTATTTTTGTGTGTTTACAATAGTTTACTTACTGCATTTTTCTTTGCTTTGTATTGTTTAGTTATTTTGATTATTTTGTTCACTTTGTTTGTTTTTGTTGTTTTGTTGTGTTTTTTTTATTGTCTTTCTTGGTGTTTTGTTGTGTTTTTGTTTGTTTATATTTTTGTTTATTTTTATATTTTTATTTGTTTATTTGTTATTTGCTTCTTCATTGTTATAAGATTATTACAGTTTGTTTACATTTAAGTTTGATTATTCATATCATGTACTTCGATTGTGAACTTTTTTATTTAGTCTTACATTGATTTATTTGTTATATTTACACTCTAGATTTGATTATTCATATCTTATTTTTAGGTTGTTTATCATTACATTTAAATTAAGTCTTCCATGATTAAGATATGAATTGTCATTTTAGTTATTCATAACTATCATGCATATTAAAAGTTAAAGCAAAATTGTGCTCACAAAGTCTTCTATCAATGGTAGCATCTCTCTAATGGTCATAAACCATCCATTAACCCTCACCCATACCTAAATCAATGATTAATCAATAAGTACAACAAATAATTTATTATATGTTTATATAGATGAGCATATTTATATAAGTATCCATATGAATCATACAACATACTAAGATGATAATTTCTAAAGAACATCCCCTAACCTTAACCCAACCTTTTTAGGCCTCCCTCTAAGACCCATTTCACAACATGATTTCTTAGCCTATCTCTCATGTTTGTTTGAATGTGTATATTTGAACTCACATTTAAGCTATAAATGTGGTGTTATCCTTTCCTAGTACTATCATTTTGAGCCTCCCTCTGAGACACATTTCACAACTTGATTTCTTAGCTTATCTCTCATGTTTGTTCGAGCGTGCATCTTTGAACTCACATTTAGGCTTGAAATGTGATGTTATCCTTTGCTAGCACCATATTTTTGGGCCTCCCTCTAAGACCCATTTCACAACACAATTTATTAGCCTATATTTCATTTGTATTCAAATGTGCATTTTCTAACTCATATTTAGGCTACAAATGTGTTGTTATCTTTTGCTATTATATGTGTTCTTGATTATAACCACCTTTGGGCAAATCAGTGTGTTTGTCTTTCCATTCCTGGTTATAACCACCTTTGGGTAAATTAGTGTTTACTATTTTTCATTTCATTAATATAATTGCCTTTGAGCAAATCAGTATCCATCCCACTACCCTACTGAGGCATCCATCGATGCCACTACTTATAACCACCTTTGGGCAAACCAGTGTCACACCCTTCAATACTGGTTATAACTACCTTTGGGAAAATTAGAGACTCCACCACTATTACTATTTATAACCACCTTTGGGGAATTCAATAATCTCATCCCTGTTACTATATAGATTGTGTAATTTTATTCATTTTAAGGGAACATTTAATGACTCTATTTTTATCACCCGCTCTCTCAAAGGGGAATCAAGAGCTTATCAATTACTCTTTGGGACAATAACCATTCAGATTAATGATTTTTTTTATTTTTTCAAAAGATCTTATTTTACCTACGTCTTACAATGCATTCTCAAATAGGGACAAAATGTAGACACCTAATTTTGGCCACCTCCATGCCTAAATTGAGATTCAGTTTAATTTCTAGAAAATGACATATTTATAGCCCAAAAATCATTTGAATTACCCAAATTCATTTGTTTAATGGATTTAGTTACCCAAAAACATGATGAGGCTAACTTAAATGGTGTATTACCCCATATACACTACTAACCTAGTTTGGTTCTAACCCTAGTCAAATTGCAACCTAGTAATTTGGCACTTTTGACATGTTAATCTATTAATTCATGACATTAAAATCAATTTCCAAAAGATAAAAATCTCTAAGCAAGATTAATTATATTACAAATCCTAATTAAATTGCCTAAGCACAAGATCCAAATTAAATTAGTGAATTCCATTTACTAAAAAAGAATTTGTGCCAAAAATGAAGTCAAAGAGTCAAATGAGCTAATAAAATAATTTTTTATCTCATAAATATTCAAAAATATAACTCACATCTCACAAATATCTAAAGTGAGTTGTCATGCCTCACAAATATCAGAAATAAAGGTGTCAAGTTTTATGAGTGCCTTCAACCCTCTTAAAGTTAGACTAACCCAACCAAGGTTAATTTTGACTCAACCCAAGTTAGAATTTAACCTGACCTACCCATGGTTAGAGTTAGTTCTCTAAGATATAAATACAAGTTACCACATCATTGATCAATAATATTTTGTGTGTAAGGTTATTTTGTAGGAATACCTTCATGAAGTCTTTAAGAATAAAGTTATTATGCCAAAATTGTTCCCAAATTTAACACCAATCCAAAAGTGACATTGGAGAGATGCTACCTCCATAGATGAGTATTGCAAAGAGACTACAATTATCATAATCCAAGCATGAACATTGTTTATCCAATAAGTAAGCACCATGTGTGACAAGGAAGGTAAGAATTTGTATTATCTTCATCTTTTTTTTTTAATTTTACTTATTGTGTTATGTTCCCCCTTAGTGTTTAGGTAAGAGGGTTCAGTCTTAGTTCTTATTTTGAACTAATAAAAGACTAATGTACATGTTTTTATCCTCTTCGAAATCCTAAGATATAGTAATCAAACCTTCTAGGACATTAAGGAACCAGTCATATGTAGCATCTTAAAATGTGAATGGAAAAAGTCTACATTCCATGTCTTCATGGACTATATTCAGTATCTCTAAAACAGTCTTAAAAACCTTTATGTTCTTTATCAGTCTACCTCTCGATAAATAAAAGAAAGGAAGATACATCTTGGGGTTTCTAGGTAGATCATGCATGCCTCCATGGATACTAATAGCAGAGTCAGTTAGCCAAATTTGGGCCATTGGGCATAGAGTAAGATGGGGTCATTTGTTTGGGGAATGTGAGTATGATTAGGGTCCTTTTAAGATACCTTTATCTGATCTAACTTTTCTATGTATTTCTAAAGGTGGGTATAACTAGTTAATATCTGAGGTAGAACTTGTTAATCTTTTGGGTATATCTAATGCAACTCAAGTGATCTCTTTCAAGAAAACAAAAGGCTCTCATTCTAGCACTAGATAAGTTTCTATTGATGTGGGTTTTATGCACACTAGGGAAACATACTAATTAGCCTCAAACATTTTAGGATCAGTGAAGAGAGATTCACTCCAAAGCATGAATTGTAATGCATTAGGTTTTGTAAAAAATTGTTAGTGGAATAATAATGAGTGGATTAATTTTTTGCCTTGAATGGTTTGGATATGGTATCAATATAAATCTACTTAATATGGGTGGATTGAGGATGTAGATAGCCTAATGTGGGCCTAATCAAAATAAACTTAAAAAGGAAGGAAAGGTGGGGCAAAAAAAATACTCATGGATCAAATAAGATGAAACTTTTCTAAGCAGGCTCTTGAACTAAGGGTTAGACAAGAAATTAGAAACCAATATTCAATACAAGATATTGTAATAATACCAACAATAAAACATAGTTAAGATTCCAAGAAAACAATAATACAATAAACTTTAGCATATATAATCAAAGGTTGTGTTTTTAACATTACAATTGCATATCTACAAAGGAAAATTATGATTATTACACAAAATTATTCAAATTATCAATAGAAAAATATGAATAACTATATTAAAATAATAATCATACACAACTAAAATACTAATACCTATATTTTTGAACTTATTTCAAGATTCACAAGTTTGGAGAAAAACAAGATTTGCACATTAAGACTAATTGCAAAATAATCTATAGAATTTATTAGTGATCTTAATAACTAAAATTCTCCTCCCTTTAGGATTGGGAGGATATAAATATATATAGACTTGGAGAGGGGATTCCACATCCTCCAAACAAAGTATAAATTTACATCTCTAATAATAGATGTGTGTCAAAATCATAAAGAGCATGCATGTACAAGAGTGTATACAAAAAAAGGATCCTTCAAATTTTATATATATATATATATATATATATATATATATATATATATATATATATATGCTAAATAAATTTGGAACCATCAGTCCCACTTAAAATTAAACATGCAAATACACACACACACACACACACACACACACACACACAGAGGATGGTGTTGATGTGGCATTGCTTGAAGAAGCAAATGGTTGCATGATAATTTTGGAGACAAAAGTGGTCATTGTATTACCTTAAGGGATAAAAATTGGCCCTATTAAAATATGCATTACTACATATCCCAAAAATTGGGGACCTTGTGATGACATGGCAGCACCTATAGTTGACTTCATGCTTGGTACTAACCTTGAAATTCCCTTTGTGGCTTTGATTATTTTAAATAATGCATGGATTATATCAAACTCTTTATTAATAATATCAAATTTGAGAAAGAAAGGCTTAAATATTTTGATGGCTTCAACCATCAACCGTGTGTGCTCTACCTCTAAACTCTTAAACTTTGTTCCAAGGGTTTTAGCCTTAGTGACTATGAATTTCACAAAATTAATCAGCTATAGAATCTCATTGTTAGTCTTATATATCTTATCTTCCTCCTTAAAGCTATCTGTAGCTACTTTAAGGAGTGTCTCAAAATTGGTCATATTTACTAATTCTCTGATAGACATTATCAAATTTGTGACCCTCATATATCTCAAAATTTTTAAGGCATTATTCTCATGGATTAAAAAATGTCCTATCAAAACCTTTGTTTGTGTAGGTCAGTTAAGGGCTGTTAGTTAAGGGCACCATCCCTTTTTATAATTACATAACTTAAGGCCCATACAACATCTTGGCTAGATATTAGGTTTAGGTAATTAAATGTGCTACTTCTGGTACAATGAACGAAAAAGGTAATCCTTTTTTCAAAATATTTTAACTAGTTCCAGAGCTTATGCACCTTTGTTCTTTAAGGCTAATTTTCTCCCCTAGAGACTCAAATATTATTCAAAATATTATATAGCCTTGTGGCTGCACTCTATTCATTATCTATAATTTCTCAAAGGGTATGGATAATTTGTCTCTACAGTAGCTATTGTTGTGCTTCCTCCTTGATCCTATACATCTCCTTCATCATCTCTCTAGCCAAATCCATAAAAGAACAAAAACCTCTGCATATTCTATTGGGTCATTCATATTCTTTTTAGGCATTTTGGCCAAGGGGAAGAATTTTTTCCTTTGTTCAAACTCTATCTCCTCCCTTGTACTTATGTTCACCACTTTATTATTATTCACTCTCTAAATTGTTCCACTCTACCTATCAAAATGAGTGGAGACTGTAGATTTTTTATGATTAATAAATTATGTCTCTCATCTCTTCATACTTATATCTCTATAACCTATTGCAGGATAATAAGTTCCCCTTCTTCTACTTGACTAGGTCTTTAGAGGTAGAGGGTGGAGTGATCATTGGAGGGGGTATTTTTGTAGGTGTTAATGAAACACTTATTTGAATATATAATTGGAGGGGTTGTTGAATAATTCTTTGTCATCTTGATATTTCCCTCTGAGGGGTGACTTCAACCATATATTTGGTCAAGCATAGAAATTTCATAATTGTTATTGTGGTTGATTGTTTGAGATTATATTGTGGAAATTATATCTCTAATTGAGATGAAGACTTTGTAGGGACTGGTGACCCTTTTGGATCAAAAATGGAAACTAAAAATAAATTCTCAAAATGGACTCTCTTCTTTGGAGTCATTACTCAAGTTGATATCAAAAGAATAAAAGAATCAATTGCACTATAAAATTATGGACTTAGAATGGTAGGTGTAAAACATGCAACTTGATTATATACAAAAATAACAAAAAAATCAAGAGAAAAAATTTTTGAGGTCAACATACCCTCATTTATGAAAAAATAGGAACCCTTGTGCAACTCTGAACCTTAACACTGAAAACTTGACATGTTTTTCAGATTATTTGTATTTGAAGATCATCCACTTTTGATAAGGGTGGCCTATTTGTTCATGAAATTTATTTAACTTATAATATTGCTAACAGTGGATCTTTATGTTTTAATTACAAGTTTCAAGGTGACCGTCATCGAGTGGATTATACTTAAATTTTATAGATTAATCCTAATTCAATATTTTTGATAGCCATTGGTTTTTAGTAAATCAAGATTAAATACATGTTATGAACACCTTGAAACCCTCCTTCAAAAACCCTTGCTTAGATCCTTCAATTTAAATCAAAATTATGTGGGAGCAAAAAGGAGCACTTTAAAAATACAATAATCTAAGTTTTATTTCTATAATAAGGCTTAATCATGTTTTTTAACATGACCAAGCCCTAGCCTAAAAATCATGTTTGGTCACTTTATATTTCACCCTCCTTTGTTTCCTTTTGTTTTAAAACTAGGTCTAACTTTCATGTTTACAAGGTCCTTTATTTTCCTAGCTTGGCTCACTTTATATTTCATGGTCCCTCTTAGTACATAGCCTAACATCTTAGTCCTAAGGCCCCATTAGTGTTTTTTAACTTAAATGAGACCTTATCCCTAAGACTTTAGCCTAAGTTTTTTACGTTATCCTGAGCCCTAACTTAAATATCTTACTTCTTCACAGGATTAATGGTTTATACTTCATTGGGAAACATTGATCAGACAGAGTGAAGGATACCTAACACAAAAGGATTTGATCCATAGAACCAATCTCATTTGATCACTTAGATCATAATCAAAGGCTCATGAGAGCCCATACAGAGATCAACACTTTATGGACTCTTTATAGGTCAATAGAGTCAAAGCTCAGGAACCTTGTGGAGTTACCATGTGGCATTCCCACTTTCAAAATTAATATCAAAAGGACCTTGGGATGGGATCTTGCATTATAATTTTAATTATTTAAGGGGTCATAATTTTATTATTTTTTAAATACTTAGGCTTATAACTCAATCTAATTTTTATATATGGCCTTGAGATAACTTGATCCACTTTATGACTATAGGGACCAATAACATTCATCTGTTATGATCATGATCTACGGTTTATGCTTACTCGCATGAGATAATCTGATGGAGTGTATTTAACCCAAGCTTTTGTAGGACCTACTACATTCAAAACTTAAATTTGACACTCTTATGCCCATCGGTTGATGCTTGTGAGGCCATCATTGACGTTCATGAGGCAATCAAATTTAAGCCCCGTATGAAAATTTATTATATTTTAATTTTTACATTCACACGAATATCACTGACACCCTTGAGGCCATCATTAAATTCTACAAGACCATCAAAATTTAGCTCAAGGGCCAATTTCACTCAAAAGATAAATGTGCTTAAGACTTGCATCTCAATGTCAAAATTGATCTTTCATAGATTAGTCTGGTTTATTTAAAACAATGTCTAGACTCAAGATCCTTATAACTAAATTTAGATCTGCATAGGCTAAGCTTGAATATCATGCTAGAATCTAGTCATGTTTTTAAACATTGACCCAAACCTTAGTCTATATATATGCCCCATGTTCTTCTGATCCTAATGAGTTTAGTTTAACTAAAGGTCCCATTACCATAAAACTTAGCTTAAAACTTTTAATCTAAAATTTTATCATGTTTATTAACATGATAAAACCCTAGGTTAAAACCTTACATTAGATCCTTTATTATTCATGGCCCCCTTTTAATTGTTTTAAACTTAGCCTAAATACTTTGGTCTAAAGTTCATTTCATGTTTATTAACACAAAATAGAACTATAGCCTACACTTTTTATCTTAAATTCTTTTGTATGTCTCGACATTGATTAAAGTTCATGTACATTTATAGGATCTATGGCTCGCATATGATCAGGTAAGAAAGATCGGATGGTGTCAAACTAGGATAGACTTTTCAACAAAGCTTTGAGTAAGCTCAAGATTTCCACATGGTGAAAGTGCATTAATGTGTAGATTAGTGAGGTGTAGAGCTTTGAAGGCCTACAAAACTGCCAAGTGGCACCACCATGAAGCCTGATATAGACAAAGACTAATAGTGTGAAAGTCTTGGGATCAAGATCAATGGTCCATGTTGATCCATACATGAAGATCATATGGTGTGAATCAAAAGAAATTTTTTAAAAATCAACAGCTAATTATTTAAAAGCATTATGAAAAGTGTCACATAAGCCTCTAATAGGGTGCCACATAGATACCACATGGGTACAAGATAACAAAACAAGGAATTTTATGGGCTTAAAAAGGAAAACATATAAATGCAAAGGTCTAAATCAAATCCAAGGTATGAATTCTCCTAAGTTCAAGAAAACCATGACCATTAAAGTGTAGAGAAGACCTAACCTCTACTTAAAGCCTTAATTCAATCTTGAATTAACCATAGTTGAGCCAAAAAGAACCTAATTATTATTTGAGCAAGTGTTAACTAATCCAAAGATAATTTATAGAACACTAGTGAGCATTTTACAAAAATCGCAGTCATGGTAGCATGAAAGCAATAGAACAAAAAAGACACAGAACTATACTTGACTTCAAATGTGGATGGGAGAGTGTTCAAAGATATTGTATTGGATGTGGTAGTATTAAATAGTAGGGATAATAATTGGTCTAAGCTCTTTTGGGCCATTGAAGAGTTACAAATAATCACTAAAGAGGATGAAAATATTGCTACAATCTGCCAGAGGTACTATGATGTAGTCTCTATCTAGATGGTCAGTCTTCACCATGTAGTACAAAAACCTAACGTACTTCATTGTATCGATGTTATTGCTCCCATTTATAAGGATTGTAAACTTGATTAGGATATGATCATTTATGAGTGTAATTTTAAGGTTGATTACATTTCCCCTATGGCCTTTAAGAGTTATTACAAACACCCCATTCCTCAGGTGAAATTTCCCATAATTAAGTATTGGTCTAGCCAAAATGACCTAAAAGCCACCCTAGTCCCATGGTTATATTCAGGAACCCAAGTATTTTTTGACCCCACTGGAAGAATCCCTATCACCCAATTTAGGGTAGGGATTCGAATGATCATGACTTTGTCGAAGAGATTGTTTAGGGCCCCTTCTACCACTTATGTCAACCAACTATGGGTCCCTTATGTATATTTCATGGTCAAAAAATAACTAACCCCTCCTATTGGAAAATTGATCAGTGTCTGCCTGAAACAACAATTTTCTGCTATAAAGAAAAGGACTAGCTGATGAGGCCACCATTTTTTCTATTTTATAACCTCATCCATACCTAGTTATATATCTTTTTCTTATGTAAATCCCTATAACCATCC
This sequence comes from Torreya grandis, assembly GCA_037957365.1. NCBI lineage: Eukaryota > Viridiplantae > Streptophyta > Pinopsida > Cupressales > Taxaceae > Torreya > Torreya grandis. Next base: position 1,628,905 of record JARHVA010002822.1, read on the forward strand.
ATGACTCATGTAAATGAATGAATTAATTTATGGTTTTATGTGTGCATTGATATATACTATTATGTTATGAATTAATGATGTTTTTTCTTTGATTATATTATACTTGTGTAACCTTATTTAACAAAAATTTAAAGGGTAAAATAATACTATATGAATCTTGTTTAGGCACAACACTTATAGAGAAGCCTGTAGCAAAAGGGGCTTTCAGCTCATAGCAATGGCCAAGTTTTTAGCTTCCACCTATAGGTTGCCCATAGCAACTTTTGGATACCACCTATAGGTTGTCCATAGAAACTATTGCCTTCCACCTACAGGTTGTCCATAGAAACAGTTGGCTTCTACCTTCAGCTTACCCATAGCAAGCTTCTAGCTTCCACCTACAAGTTGCCTATAGCAACTTCAAGCTTTCACCTACAGGTTGCCTATAGCAACTGTAGGCTTTCACCTATAGGAGCTCGTAGCCATTATGCAGAATATAACTATTATTTTTATAATATTTAATTGCCTCTTAAGGACACATTCAGCTATATTAAAAACCAAGTAGATGATTGAAGAGGAACCTTCATAACTATTTTACAGACCCCTCACATGCAAAGAATCATGGATTTGCTGCCAAAAGATGAGTAAGATAAGGATAATGGAAAGGATAAAAAGAAGTAAAACAACAAACCAGTATATATTGTCCTTAACCCAGTCAGGCCCAAAATAAGTAACTTTTAGTTACTAACCATCTGAAGGTTGACTAGGTCAGTTGCAAAGTATTTTTACCTTTCTTAGTTTAGTGTTCTTAGTTGGAGCTAATAAATTGCCTTATGTATTTAATGGCAGAACCAAGATTAGATTAAAGGTTAAAGAATAATCATAGAATTATAGACAATAATTGCATTTTGATTTTTGAATATTGTGATCTATTATAACAATATTTAATTACTACAGATCTGAGTAAGGAAAAGGTTGATTCTATAAGAAAATTTTGTAAGTCTCTTAGATAAAGATTGGAACTCAGTTTTGAATGAGGAGGGCCCCCTCAAAAGGAATTGTAGTGAAGATCCTAACCCTTTTTAGATTAAAGTGTGTTGTGTGAATTAATTTCATTACTAGTTGATTATATAAAGTGTGATGCATGTGTGACTCATAAGTGTGAAGAACTTATGCATTCTACTATAATAATTTTCTTGTATATCTATATGGTGAAAATAATATAAGCTCATTGTAATATAACCAACAATTAATTTATCCTATGAATCAATAATGCATATATAGTACTGACATCTTTGAAAATCCTACATACCCTGGGTTAACAATTAATGTTAACTAGATTTAAGAATTTGGTTTTAACTAGGTAATAATTCTAACCAACATTTTGGCACTATTGTCAGGGAGGTTGTCAATTATTTCTTTCTAGATTAAATTTTACTACTTTCATTTTTTTCTTTCTAGAGTAACTTTTTTGCTTTCATTTATTGATTTCATTAGATAACTTTACTACGTTTTAGAGGTAAAATTTTAATTCCTAATATTTTGATTTCTGAATTCCTTTATTTCTATTCATTTTATTTTTGCTTATTTTGAAACAACCCTTGAAATACATAAACATGAAAATAACTAACCCTGTGCAGGAAGGGATAGGATAGTTGAAGGAGTGGCACAACATTTACATAGAGAGAAAGAGATTCTAGAGGGAGATTCCTACCAAACAAGCCACAAGTTACTACCAGGAAAAAACCACAAATACTTGTAGTAACTAATAATTATGTTGAAATATATATCATAAGATGGAAGGCTCTCAAAGAAGGGAACACTACAAACCAAAGGAGGCAGCTTACAGAAGAAGTACTATTGGTTTTGAAAAAAGAAACATAAATGAAGAAAGCATTAGCTGAGTTAGTAAGAAGAAACAAAGGGGAAGATCTACATGAACCAAACACTCCAAAAAGTAACATCAAAACAACATTCTAATAAGGCTTTTTTGAACAAATCAAAGAAATCTCAAGAGAGTCTTCAGACTTTTCATCTGATAAAAAGACTGCAAATCAATAGATAAACATCTATTATCATGCTAACCAAAGGATTGATACAAAATTTGAGGATGTGATCTTGAGTAACTTTGGTATTCATATCATAAGAAAATCCATCATGAATGGAGAAGGAGAATTTTTAGATGACAATAGGGTTCCAGACATAATTACTTTTGAATTTCCTATTCTAGATGCAAAGGATGTAACACAAATGAAAAATACCCTACCTTCAACCTTGCCCAATTTTAGAGGTACCTTATCAGAAGACCCCAACATATTTTTGTTTGAATTTGATATCCTCTGTAGAAGTTATGACTATAGGCAAGATGCATAAAAATTAAAACTTTTTCCTACCACCCTCAAAGACTCAGCACTTCACTAGTTCATGAGACTGGGTAGTAATTCAGTCTGCAATTGGGAAGACATGAAAAATATGTTTCTATTTAAAAATTAGGAGTATGGATGAGGAATAAATTATAAAATAAATGACATTTTCAAGATGACTCAAAAAGGGGATGAATCCTTGGAAGACTACGTTGAATGATTCATGTTTAGTGTATAAAAATTTAAGAAAAGTGTAGTAGGAGATGAGCCTCTAAAACTCATCTTCATAAAAGGAGTCAGAGAAGATTGTCTAAAAGCCTTGGACCTAATGAGTGGGGGAGATATATCCTAAGTGGCATTCTCTAAAATCAAAGAGTTGATCAAAAATTATTCTAGGTCTGCCATAAACAAAGTCTAGAGTAACAAGCTTCTACTAGTAGTTGTAAGTGGCCTATCAAAATTTGAAGTTATCAACATGTTATAAGACATGAAATAGGATATCATTAGTCACTTAACCACCCAACTGAATATCCTACACACAAGGTAAAATCAAGTAGTCTTGGATCAAGATTTGACCATCTATTATCTAGATTGTAAGAAGAAGAAGATAGACTATAGTTGTCATGAGGTTCAGGTTAAAATGGCTAACATCATAGCTAAAGAACCAGAAATAGTAGAGTTACATGTTGTAGGAGGAGATGGGGACCAAGTTTTCTATATTTCAAAAATAAATCCATGGGTTCAAAAACCATCTTACCTAGGTATGGGATAAAATACACCTTTTGTAAATTCTACTTTTTTTAATTCATAATTTTCAAATGCTTCTCCCAATTAGAGTAGTTCATGGATGAACGTCCCACCTCCTAATCCCAACTAGCATCCACATTAGACAAGCCACCCCACCACCTCTTGGTAGCCTCCACAAAATGTATCCTCACCTTGGATACAAGCTTGGAAACCGTCCCAAGGCCCACCCCTCACAAACTAGTGGTAGCAGCCCTAGAGACCCAATCAGCCTTGGGGAAACTATCAGGGAGGATTCCCTCCACAAAATCAATAAAAACCTCCTATTATTATGCGTAATACACAGGCTACACCCAAGCCTAATCAGTTCCCTACCCAACCTACATAAAATTTTATAAATAAGTCAATGTAATTGACATTTAGTACTGAACTTGTTCAGTACTTGGCATATATAGTGAACATCAATGAAGTTCACCTGCATTCAAGAAAAGTTTTACCACTCTTAACCCCACCCATAATAATGGATTTATCTTAATAAACTCTAGAAGATCATGCGAACCCACCTTCACCACCATAATAACTATCTAAACTAGTAAATAAAGTTGTTGATGATGTAGCCCCACCATTTCTAGAATGTCTTATCCTTCAGTACCATACAATTGAGCCTGAATTTGATTTCATAGCTCAAGAATATTTGTGTTAAAATTCCTCTCTTCCAGGTCATCAAAGATGTGCCCATATATTCCAAAGTTGTAAGAGACTTATGTCTATGTAAACCTAAAAGGAAGAAGAAGGGTCCCAATACAGTGCATGTGATTGGCCAACTGGTAGACATTATGTTGGAAAACACCTTACCAAAGAAATGTTCAGATCTGGGATGCCTAGTAGTAACAATCTAGATCCATGACCAAAAGTTGTCCTATACATTGATATACCTAGGGGATGTAATAAATATAATTAAAATTTAAACCATGAAAAAATTAGAGATAAATAATATTCATCACACATCTACAATGCTATAAATGGCTGACAGGTCTACAGTCAAACTAGAAGGAATCATTGAAGATCTTGTCATTACTATAGATTCTTGGGAGTATCCTACAGATTTCATTGTATTGCAACCCAAGTATAATTTAGGTGGATACCCTCACATCTTAGGATGTCCTTGGCTTGCCATAGTATATGCCTTTATCAACTATAAATTAGGTAACATGTTGATATCTAATGTTAACCACACTAAGAAGTTGGTTCTCTATCCTCTAGCACAGCCATCTGTAGAACCAAAGCATCTATTATGGGTTGAAGACAATGAAGCAGACCAATATCCCTTGATTTTTTTATTCACCATAGACCATGCATGCACCTTGGCTAATCAAGATAAAGATGCAATTATCTCAAATGTCCTCTATAATAATTACTAGACTAATCTTGAAGATCCCAACAACTTGTAATACATAAAGTGCCCATTTGCCAACCTCTAGAAAGAAGATAAATCTATTGTATCTGTATAAAAAAAAATCATCAATTATTTCCTCATATCTGTATTCACACTAAATCCATCATCAATTTATAAATGATGAAATCACTTGCAAAGTAAATTGAAAATTCTCTATAAAAAACATTGCTTATTAATAGCAAGTTGGAGTCAAATGAGGACTAGTGCCTAGTCAGCATATTGCATGCAAACCAATGCACTTTTACATGGGATTATGATGATATATAATGAATTGTCCCAAAAACATGCACACATTACATCTATATAAAATAGGAGTGCCAACCAATCAGACAGCCAAAATGTAGGATGAATCCTGCTCTTAGATAAATAGTTAAAGTCAAACTATAAAAACTCCTAACTGCTGGATTTATATATCCCATCTCAGATAATGAATGGGTTTCACCATTGGTAATTATACCAAAGAAAAATGGAGATTTTTTTGTTCTCATAGACTAAAATAAACTTAATACAACAACCATAAAGGATCATTTTTCTCTATCATTCATTGATCAGATGCTAGACAAACTAGCAGGGAAAAAATATTTTGCCTTTATGGATGGCTTCAGTGGTTACAACCAAATTAGAATTATTCTTGAGGACTAGGAGAAGACCACCTTCATTTGTCCCTAGGGTACTTATGATTACATTATAGTACCTTTTGGATTTTTCAATGCTCCTATAATATTTTAGAGGGCTATTCTGAATATCTTTTCAGATATGGGCAATGAATGTGTAAAAATCTACATGGATGACTTCACTATCTATGGATAAATATTTGATGAGTGCTTGACGAACCTAAAGAAATTATTTCATTGTTATCAGAAGAACCATTTATCCTTAATCCATAAGAAACACTACATGGTAATGACAGAAGGCATTATCCTAATCCACCATATATCTACTGAAGGAATCGATGTTGACCTTGCAAAAATCAACATAATCAAAAATTTGTTTGTACCTCAAAGATAGAAGGATGTCAGGAGTTTTTTAGGACATGTTGGTTACTACAAAATATTTATCAACAATTTTAGTAAAGTAGAAGCACCATTGTTTACTCTTCTAACTAAACATGTTGAATTCATATGGACTCATACCTATGATACAACCTTCAAACAATTGAAGGAATTGTTGACCACCACGCTTGTTCTATGTGATCCTGATTGGAAGCTTCCCTTACATATTCACATAGATTCTTTAGATACTGCCTTGGGAGCTATGATAGACCAAAAAGAGGAAGCACTCAACTATGCCACATATTTCATAAGTAAAAACCTACAAGTAGCAAAATTAAATTACATAGTTATTGAAAAAGAATTCTTGGTAGTAGTCTTGCTATCAAAAAGTTATATCACTACATAATAGGGTATCAAGTTTTTGTTCATACAGACTATGCATCCATTAGGTACCTTATAAACAAACTAGTTATCCTAGGTAGAGTGATAAGATGGTTGCTCTTATTACAAGAATTTGATCTAATTATTATAGATAAGCCTGGTAAGGACATTGTCATGGCTGACTTTTTATCACTACTACGATCCCCTCCAAAGGATACCATAGTGGATGAATCATTTCCATATGAACACCTATTCTCTCTCACCCTTACCACACCTTAGTATGTTGATATTGATAACCACCTTATAGCAGGGCTCCTTTCACAACACTTCCTCTCTAAACAAAAAAAAAGATTTAATTCAAAAAAGTGGTAGGTATTCCTAGTTATCTAAATTCCTTTTCTATATTGGGCTTAACTCCATCATCAAAATATGTCTCAAAGAAGATGAAGTTCCAAATATCCTCAAAGCCTGCCATGATGAACCTTGTGGAGGGCACTTTGTAGCCAAGCATACAATAGTAAAATTTTTGAATACAAGGTATTATTGTCCCTCAATCCATCAAGATGCAGTAAGGTATACAAATCATTGTGACAGATATCAACATATGGGGAGACCCACACATTCAGATGAGATGCCTTTACAGCCTCAAATAGTGCTTGAACCATTTGAAAAATAGGGCCTAGAATTTGTAGGACCTTTTAATCCAAAATCAAATAATAAAGAGTACATCATCGTATGTACTAATTATGTCACTAAATGAGTGACAATAAAGGCTCTTACACACTCTAGGGATGAAAAAGTGATAGCTTTTCTCAATGAAAAAATATTGAAAAGATATGGTGTGCCATGAGAAATAGTCATTGATCAAGGACCACAATTTACTGTTGGTTTAATTACTACCCTAATCCAATAATATGAGATTAGGCATAAGAAATCAACTCCATATCATTCACAGTCCAATAGATAGGTGGAAGTCACCAACAAGAATTTAAAAAATATTTTGACCAAGACTATTAGTATGTCCTATAAGGATTGGGAGGCTAAATTTATTGAAGCTATTTAGACATACAAATTCACATGGAAGACCACTACAAGTTTCACCCCATATGAGTTGGTCTATGGGAAGAAACCTATCTTGCCAATTGAATTTGAGCACAAGACCTTACAAACAAACTTGGGATGGATATATATGAAGCATAGAAAGAAAGACTTATATAACTTAATGCCTTAAATGAATATATATAATAGGCACTATAGAACACATAACTTATACAGTAGTAGATTGGATGGCGTGATACGTATATTAAGATCAGGCAATTCAATGTATGAGATTGGGCCCTTCTTTTTAATTCAAAATACAAAGATCACATGGAAAAACTCTAGACCAGATGGCTTGGTCTACTTGATATTGAACATGTTCATGACAATAGAGTAGTGTAACTTTGGACCATTGATCTGGTTAGATTTTGTCTATTGGTCAATGGCCATAGGCTAAAATTATATAAAAAGGCACTTACTCAAGAGGAATTTACCAATTAGGTATGTAATCAATTAAAAAATGTATTTAATGATGTGTTAGATCATCATGATGTCTCACCAACCATAGGGAGAACCAAACAACAAGCAGATGAAGAAGAGGACATTCTAGCCCTCCTTTGGCATGAAGACTGAGATCTTCACATAGTCTTTGACTAGTTAAACTCACAGCTAACATGGAAAGCACCCAGAATAAATAATCTACTACAGGCAACAGTTAGAATTAAAAAAAAAATCTAATAATGAAAACCCTTTTGGGTGTTATTAGCAGTTTTTAGGGAGAAACCCAACTTTTTGGCTGCCCAAAACTATAAAAGGGCTTAAATAGAAAACTATCTTGCTGGCTATTTAGGGGTAAAACCAAAAATGGACAACATGGAATCATTTTGAGAAAAATTTCTCATCTTTATATAACACATCTTTCCTTCCAATTTCTACAAGCCTCAATCTTCAGTAGCTACGGATTCAACTTGTATTTGCTACATGCAAGAAACAACTATGGAAAAAGGGGGCTATAAGGTACCCCTAGAGATGTTGAAGGCATATTCATAACTGCTATAGGCAACATCAATTTTATGTAGTTACTAAAGACACCCTCACCATTGCTACAGACACCTTTGTCAATGAAGGAATTCATCTAGTCACTATTTTATAGTTGTTACAGGCATCTTCATCACTGTTGAGCACAAATTTGTAGTGGCTATGAGCTTCACCTATAGTTGTTGTAGGTACATCCTAACCCTTATATATACCTCTTTAGTAGTTATAGTTTAATTTCTTACAAATTATGAGTTATGGCTTTGGCCATGGGCTATTGAGAAATTCATGGAAGACAAAAAACAAGCTAAAGGAGTAAAGAAAGATTAGAGCAGAAACTTCAAGCATTTCTAAGGAATGAACATACCCCTAAATAACAAATAAAGGACTAAAACAAAATTATACACTTCTAATCTCTATTTGGAGTGTTGTAGACCTAAATTTATGGCTATAGGGACACCAAAGAATCATTCTCAACTTCTAGTCACTTCATGGGAAATAATTTCACTATGTAAAACAAGGGAGATCTGGGATCTTCTTTTTGGATCACAAGTCCCAAGTTTGATAAACCAACTGATTTCCAAATGAAAATTTCCCTAAAAAAAGATTCTATCAGCAAACATCATCATTTCCCTAGGTGTAAGATAGAAGAGAAACAAGCCATCAATAGGATCATGCAGAGGAAATCAAGTACAATAAATGTCATCACCCTCCTCCATGTTCATAATGGATCTGACTTGGATAGAAAACAAAGATATGAAATAACCACCTTGTATAATGATGTAAATAATCTCTCGTACCACTACTCTAGTCCTTTATAGGTCATCATGATTATATGCAAGTTGTTGAGGGCATCATTGAAGGATAAAATCTTGTGATCACATAATTACCTAAGGGTAACAATGCAGCAAAATCATGAACAACAAGGTAATAAATGCATGAGGAAACAACAAGCTAAGCTTCCATTCTAATAAACATTCACATGTAGATTTCCTATGTCGTAACCTAGGAATAAAATGGCTTAAAAGGTATTGTGTATCTTTTAATCATAGAAAAATACTTTATTTTTAATATAGCATGCATTGTATTAAAAATCATATTTAATCATTAAAACATCTTTCATTGAGTCTTGTCATGAGCTATGCCAACTAAATACTCTCACACTCATCATGACCCCATCCTATCTCTTTCTACCCTACATGTATCACATCACTTTAGGACAAGTGACCTCTCATATGGGGGGAAGACTGCTACAGGTAATCAATCACATAATAATTTATGCATGAAAATTAAAATTCCATGATGACACCATAAAATCAATAGGGAAAATAATCACTTTTACTATTTTCCATTTGTGATTACAACCCATTCAAACAAAGCCTAAAGCATGACATTACCACAACCTACTACTTGCAACCACAACCACCATTATCAAAAAAAAACTTGTTTTGCTACAGGCATAACTCTTAAAGTAAATTTGATTATGTTGACAATTATCAGTTGAAAGAGTCATTAGGAAGCTAACCTAGCTAGAATGGGAGGGTTGGTAGTGAGAAGGGAACCCTCAGATCACATGTAACTACAAGGAGACCCAGACAACTAAGCCATCTTCAGTAGACTTGGATGGACCACTTGTTTTGAGAAACTTTAGCATTTTTAGAACCTCTTGTTAAGGAATTTGTAAGGTCCTTTATAGGAGAGCAGGTGACCATATATGGCATTACATTTCTAGTCACTGAAGAACTATTAATCTAAGTTATTGGGTTACTAAGCATAGGGGAAAACTAGGAGGACATACCTAATGGTCAAATAGTTAGACATTAGTTCTATCAGGGAAATGAAAGGTTAATGCTGAAGAAAGGAGGTGTAGAGAGATTGAGCCTACCCCCAGCCTGAAAAGAAGTAGCCTCATACATCATCAAATATTTAGCTTATGAAGGAAGGTACTCTCTAATTCAATTTTTTGAATAATTTAAGGCATGATGAGGCCATTAATATCCCAAACCACTTATGAAATATCCTAAAAAAGATGTCTAAAGAATACCAAAAGGGGTTTGAGAAAGCTTTGTCTCATCATTGTTGATCTGGTTGATAGTTAAAAAAGGAATAAGCACTGTTAGACCTGACCTCAACTAGGAACAATTTCTAACCCTAGGGACTAGTGAACCTCAGCAAGAAGAGGGAAATAATGAGGGTAAATTTCCTAAAGAGTAGGCCCATTATACTACATAAGAAACTAATGCAGGCACTAATGCAATTGGTTAGCCTGTAGCCTCTGAAGGTTTATTTAAAGTTACTACGAGTAGGAGAAGATGAAGAAAACTAGTCCTACCTCTTGAAGACACAGAGGAGGAAAATCCACCCACACAAACTAGGCATAATATTCCTTCTCCCACTATTCCAACTGTCTCCTCACCAAATATTGAATCTTCCACCATGGCTCCTTCAAAGGAAGAAGAAGTTCTTCCATCAATAGCTACATAAGAAGAACATGTTCCAATATCTACCTTTCTAAAAATAAAAAGAAGATTGAAGGGAAGAAGGCCTCTGCATCAAAGAGAAGAAGACCTCCTCCTATGAGGTCTCATAGAATAAAAATACAAATGACAACCCTAGCATCCTCACCTATAAACATCAGTGAAGATGAAGGAGCCCAAAATTTGTAAGACTTATGATGGGTTTGAAATAATAAAATGGTCTACTGAAGATGACTCTATAAGGGAAAAAGAAATGCAATCACTTGATAAACCCAAATTTATAGAGGAAGAAATGGATCTACTAAAACAAATAGGATATGTAAAAGAATAAATAATAATTTCAGATTAGCCTGTAAGAGAAGAAGAATTGCTTGAAGAAAGGACCATGGAAGAATCAACAGAGTAAGACATAATTCCTCATAACCAGAAGTTCCAAACTTTGGAACAAGACATGAAAGAGATATATAAGTTGAAGAATAAAATAGCAGATTTAAAAGGCAAGAGAGGCCTGGAAACACTTCTGAGGGAAAAAAATTTTATAGAGCTATCTTTGGAAAAAGAGTCAAGGAAAGGCTATTGGAAGAGCCTACAACAAGTCCCTTTGAAGTTCTTGTAATAACTTCATCCACTTTACCTACAAATGGAATTAGTGTACCTCAGAGGAACCTATAGTATATAATGCTCTGGTTTTTCTACCTTTCTACAATAGGTTTTCTCCTACAGAGACCACCACAAAATTACTTGCAGTAGGAGAAGTGATTGATGTAGACCTTTCAGTTTCTAGGCCAGTAGAAATTGATGACCTTCTGAATTTTCTTTAAAAAAAAATCATTAATGATGAAACTTATCATAATTAGTTGATATAAAGTTTTAAGGTATATGTTGAAGTAAGGGAGTAGCAGGATGATTTAAAAGAAAGCCTAGAAAAGGTTGAGACTAAGATCACTTATTTGAAAGAGAAGATCACTAAAATGCATGAAACCACTGAGATGTTAATGGAATGCAGATCACTTTTTAGAGTATATGTTGTATACTTAGAGGAAAGGTGGCTCAGATTCAAATATGATAGGATATACAGTGAGCAGTCCTACATGGTTTGTGATTCTAAATCTCTCTTTAAGGTCTATAGGCATGTTGATCCTGATTTACAAGCATAGTTGAGTGAGTTTTACATTCATCAATATGTTGGGCCACATAATACAAAGTGGGATCCCAATATATACCTAGGGGATGTCCAATTGAATGCCTTTACCTCATATGTCCTCAATGAAATAAGAAGAAAAAAATAAGTGGAAGACTATAGAAAAAACAAAAAGAGGCTACCCTAATGATTAGGAGTGAGTCTACAGATTCAGAATCTATAATAGATGAATGAATTGCCTTTATGAATACAGATACTCCATGAGCATGGGTCACAAAGAAACAAGTAGAGGTTTAGAACCACTACTTGAGCATCATGGAGGGAGATGGAAAATAGATTTTTATTTCTTGTTTGCACAGATGGGCAGAGCTTTTAGACACCCTGAAAAGATAAGAGCCTTATTCCCCTCAAAAACTTAGAGAGGCAATACACAGAGTATATATGTACATTAAACTTGTCAAGAAAATAAGGATAAGTTGGTTGGAGTTGATGCTTCATCCACCTATATTTTGGTTTCTAATTCTTGATTGTGAGGGGAATGTGCTACCTGATAAAGAAGCAAAGAAGAAAAGGTGGAAGAGCATAGATGATGCTAAAGGTTTTTATATCTTTGAAAGGATGGGATGCAACAAGCCCCTAGATTTTAGGAAATTTTGTGGTTTCAAAATACAGTGAAGGCTTGCTCAAGGACAAAAAAGAGGTTAAGTAGGGGGGTGTGATGAGGCCACCAATTTTTCTATTTGATAGCCTCATCTATACCTAATTATATATCTTTTTCCTATGTAAATCCATATAACCATCCATGACTCATGCAAATGAATGAATGAATTTATGGTTTTAATGTGTGCATTAATATATACATGTTATGTTATGAATTAATGATGCTTTTTCTTTGATTAGATTATACTTGTGTAACCTTATTTAACAAACATTTTAAGGGTAAAATAAGACTACAAGAATATTGTTTAGGCACAGCACTTATAGAGAAGCCCATAGAAAAAGGGGCTTCCAACCCGTAGCAATGACCAAGCTACTAGATTCCACCTATAGATTGTTCCTAGCAACTATTGGCTTCCACCTACAAGTTGCCCATAAAAACTACTGGCTTCCACCTATAGGTTTCCTGTAACAACTATTGGCTTCCACCTACAGGTTGCCCATAGCAAGTTGTTGGCTTCCACCTATAGGTTGTCTATGGAAATTGTAGGTTTTCACTTACAAGTTACCTATAGCAATTATAGGATTTCACCTATAAGAGCCCACAGCCACTACGTAGAATAGAACTATTATTGTGATAAGATGTAATTGGATCTTAAGGAAACATCTAACTATCTTAAAAACCAAGTGGATGATTGAAGAGGATCCTCCATAACTATTGTGCAGACCCCTCACATGCAAATAATATTTGATGTGCTTCTAAAATATGAGTAAGATAAGGATGATGAAAAGGAGAAAAAGAAGTAAAATAGAAAACCAGTATATATTGTCCTTAACCTAGTCAAGCCCAAAACAAGTAACTTTTAGTTACTAACCATCTGAAGGTTGACTGAGTTAGTTGCAAAGTATTTATACCTTACCTAGTTTAGTGTTCTTGGTTGGAGCTAATAAATTACCTTATGTATTTAATGGCAAAACCTAGATTAGATTAGAAGTTAAATAATAATGATGTAATTATATATAGTAATTGCATTTTTATTTTTGAATATTGTAATCTACCATAGCAATCTTCAATTGCTATAGATCTGAGTAATGAAAATGCTAATTCTATAAGAAGCTTTTGTAAGTCTCTTGAAGAAGGATTGGAACTCAGTTTTGAACAATGAGGTCCCCCTCAAAAGGAGTTACAATGAAGATCCTAACCCTTTTTAGATTAAAGTGTGTTGTGTGAATTTATTTCATTATTATTTGATTATATAAAGTGTGATGCATGTGTGACTCATAAGTGTGAAGAACTTTTGCATTCTAATATAATAATTTTTTTGTATATCTATATGGTGAAAATAATATAAGTTCATTATACTACAACTAGCAATTAATTTAGCTTATGAATCAATAATGCATATATAGTGTGGACATCCTTGAAAAATCTACATACCCTAGGTTGATAATTAATGTTAAATAGATTTATGAATCTGGTATTAACTAGGTAATAAGTCTAACCAACACTAGAAACCACTTATTTATAATGTACTACACTTTGGATGCCCTATTTACCACCAAAACCATCCTTAACGTCAAGAATTGGTCACCTGAGGGAAGGCATATAGTCTCCCATTATTATTCTAAACTACACATATTCGAATATAGGGACCACATTCAATTCATTTATGACTATGTGTATCCAAACTTGTCTGAGGCTCTTATAGGGATACCCATGATGATGGTAAGTCCCTTAATCAAAAAATATTTGGATCTCATTGGAGATCTTTGGTTGTATCTTGATTACACTGTAATCAAGATAGAAAGAACCTTATACCAGCCTTTCAAGTTGCCAATTTATGTGTCCACCAAGTTGGCTGAGAAAGAGATTGTGTACCAGTTGTTCCATGTAATTGATAATATATGAAAATATAAGAGGAAGGGGATACTCCACCCATTTACTTTAAACATTAGTATAATAGTGCTATAGAATTAAGACAATGTGGACACCATCTCTAGGCACAAAGGCTCATTCGACTTGTATCTTGATGAGTTAAGGAAATGGGACCCCAGAGACAATGTTGTGAATCATTTAAAGGCCAAAAAAATAAACATGAAGTATGAGCATCAACTTTGTCTCCATGACACCATGTATATCTAGGCATCTTCATTTTATGAGGTTCTAGCAAGATTGAAAAAGCATAACACTCAACTCGAGGCTAGGTTGACAACATATGAGAAGCCAGCTAATGAATCCTGGCAAATGAATTATATGTAGTACCATTTGCTACCAAGACCATCTACTAGAACTCCTCCAAAATAACTAGAGGCACCAATTGCACAAAGGCTAGAAGTACTAATTGCCCAAGGTGTAGGAAAACAAAATCTTGAAGAAAGACTTGGTGAGGGAGCAACCTCTTCTACCCATCTTGAGAATCTAGAGTCTCTAATTAAATACATTGACATGACTTCAATGCATCCTAGAGAGACAGTGGAAGATGCTTTAGAGGCACTAGTTAGTACCTATGGGTTTGATGAAGAGGAAGCTTAAGAAGGAGATCCTTAACCCCAAGTTGAGGAAATAAGAAGGGAAAAAGGTGAAGGGACTTAGTTCCAGTTATTCCTCCTCAAAAGAGAATGGTTGAATTAGCATTAGTTCTTACTAGAACCAAGAAGCCTAAGGTAACCCTCACTCACCCTTTGAGTGAAGTAAATTTGTTCAGTGATGAAAATCCCATTCATGGTCCAACCATTTTAGAATGGTTTGTATATGGAAAGATACAAAAGATCCCAATGCTACAACACTAATGGGTTATCACAAAGTCAATCAACATCATAGTTTTTTAGTAGCTTAAGCCCTAGATATTGGATCTACAATAAAAAGAGCAAGAAAGATGAATGGTTTCTCTTAGATATTTAAGAAGCACCCAAGTGGAATCCCCGAAGCCACCAAAAATGACACATTCTTCAATTAGTGTCCAATTTGACCCAACCATTGTTGGATTAGAAATAATTGCCATAAATAAAGCTATGGTGGGTGGAGAGGAATTCACTTTCTATAATGTTGATCCATTCATTAGATTGACTCTAGTTAGAAGTTAAAGACCAAGAGAAGACCCCATTCATGAATAGGATATACTTGGGTTGGCTAAAGCTCAAAGTGCTCAATTACAATTTGGCATCAAGGGGTTATAACAACAAATAAAGAACCTTCAGAAGAAGAATGAGGATTTGGAGAAGTAGGCAATTTTATCAGTTCCTGAAACCAAACTTGAAATTTTTGAGAAATCATTCCATGAAATGTTTGACTCCTTAAAGTAAACAAAGTTGAGGTAGAGTGAATTATTCCCTTAGGATAAAATAGCCAAGGGATTAATCACTTAATGGAAAGGTTTCAAGGATAAAATCAAATATTTAATTGACATCTTGATAGAGGGTAAAATCCCTGGCTTCAAGACTATCAGCATATCTCACCTTAACACCATCTTGGGCTTGATTTTGGATAAAATAAATAGCATGAGCACATGATCTCAATCCTTAGAGAGACTCATCAAGGATGACAAATAACTACTGTATAGGATGGAAAAAATCTTGGGACCCATGATTACAAATCTTTCCAAGCTTACCTCCATAAGCAGCATGGCAGATAATGAATTCAAACACAGAGTTACCTTAGGCATGTAGGAGGTGAGAAATAATAGCCAAGGCAAGTCTAGAGGTGACAAAAATAGGATCATGGATATGATTCTGATTGTAGAGAAGAAGATATCCGAGGTGAAAAGCGTCAAAGAGGCTTTGGAAAGAAATGATAAGGACCTAGATGATTTGGTAGATCAAGAAGATGAACTCCTCCTTGAGCTAGTTGTCAACCTGAAGTTAGTTGATGAGAAGCATTAAAAGGTGATGAAGTTACTTCAATAGATCCATGCATCTTCATCAACATAGGGTCCACCAATTGGTTGAGGATATTATTTTTTGAGAAAACATTGTAAATTGTGGAATTAAAATATTCTTTGTAAAGGCACGTGCATTTTTTAGCAGGTTGCTTAAAGATCAGTCTATTTTAGAAAGTTTAGTGTATTTTTAAAAACATTATAGAAAGGATAGTTGTCCTTCACATTTGTACTTTTTTAAGTTGAGGCAATTAATTGGCATGCTTCTTTGAATCCTATAAAAGGAGAATTGTCATTTGTAAAAAGGGAGAGGGAGTTTTAAGAGCTAAAACTACTTTGTAATTTTTGGAGTAATTTAATAATTACAGGAATATTGTAAAGTTTGTGTCAATTGTTTGTGTGAATTATTATCATGGTTTCTCTCTCAATTATCTATTCTAGGTCTTATATTTGAAGGGTTTTTAAGAATTATGGATGTGTATCTTCAATATAGGGTTGCTAATTTGGCCAGCGCTAGATTAGTTGAATGTCTTTGAATTTGCTTCATTTTATTTGCTCTGCATAAATATGCACAAATGTTATTTAATTTCATTAGTAAATCTTTAAATCAAAATCAATTTTTACTTGTATTTCTTTATGTTATCTTTGGATACTTGCTTGGTGTGTAGTGGGATTTGAGTATATGTTATTTTACATTATATATTGGTTAAATGCATGTTCAGTTAGAATTTAAGCCTTATCATGATGTTTGAGATAAAGATCAGAAATCACATACTTTTTTTTGCCCTACCTTTCTTTTTTACTTCTTTTTTAACCAGATCACCCTAGTTTAAGCCTCATTGTAAATATTCATTTAGATTAATCTTTAGCTTTGAGATTAATCATAATTCACTAGCAATAGCATAGATGCTTCATACTTTACATAGATTTGTTAGTCAGACCACGATGGCTCCCAACCACCAGTCAATATAAATATTGTGGAATAGTCTACTTGCTCTGCCTCTATTTCATCAAAGATAATACACTTATCATAACCTGTAACTCATGCTCTAAATTCTTTAAATTATAAAATGAGAAGTGCTCTTTAAACACTAATATCACCTATGATGCATTTAGAGGCATCTACATAAACTATCTTATTAATATTATATCTTTCTTCTTTAGTGAGGATCTACTGGCTTAATGCTTCGACTGGAGTTTCTTCTTTTAGCAAGCTTCCTAGGCTCATTGCTTTAGCCTTTTCTAGTTCTACTTCTTCTTCTAATCCATCTTGGGTCTTATCCTCAACCTTTGCTGATGTCCCTTCATTTTTTCTCCATCTCCTTCCTCTTCATTAGTAGGATGATCCACTAGTGATATCACATGTCCATGCTCTCTAATTCTTGATCAAGGGATCCTCTTGTAGTAAGAAGACATAATAGTGGTCTTTCCTCTAGTTTTTGAGCTTTGAAATATAAAGGGAGGACTCTATATTTTCTTTGGTAGGTGACTATGGGGGGAATAGGAGGTGAGGGAGAAGGTGAAACTTTTGAAGGAACCACAATAGTAGGTACTACCACTACAACTAGTGGAGGAGGAATAGAAAGTGGCACAATAGTGGTAGAGGGAAGAATGGATGGAGAGGGACCTAATTGAGGTACTTGATGGGATGGAGGATTGGATGTAAGAGATGAGAAATAATCTTGAAAAAACTTTAGGAGACTCACCTATGTATATGTTGTAATTGGAGGAGAGTTGCCAAAGAGAATGTGTTATTTTGTATGTCTTGAAGAGGTACAGTCCTCTCAAATGTAGTGGTTATGCCCATGATAGTAAAAAATAAATGGTTAGAGGTTAGATGAGGGCTATGAATACCTCTTTAAATTCTCCTTATAATCTATAGTTTATCCTCCCTTTGATCTCTAGACTCTCCCTCTTGTGAATTAGTCTCTCTTTCTGTAAGGGAGAGAGGTTGGTCATATTGTTGTGTTGGAGACCATTGGTGAATACAAGATTCTTATGTCTACCTTACCATTAATTTACTTTCTCTTTCATAATGTCTAAGTCATATTGAATGTCCTGGTCACTAATAAATACATATGATTGTCATTCATATGGATTGATACTTTAGAATCATTTGATGTATTCATAAAGAAAACATCATGTTCATACTCTTTGTGACCATATGTTATGGTGACCCCTTTTTTCTCCTTTGGGATTTGAAGATAGTTTCTAACTTTCCCATTGGTGTCCCATTCCCTAAATTGGGCCACATTTAAATTATAGTGGGATCTAATCTTCTTTACCTAGTTGAAATGTGCCCTCACCACAAATTTAAGTTATCCGATGTTCAAGGGGGTATTATAGTAATAGACATGATGTTTAAGGCTAAGTTACTCATCTACATTATTGTATAACTAATGGGACACCTCTTTTTATGCAAAATTTTATAGAACATGGTGTGGTAAAAATAGAGGAGATTCCCTTGTTCCTTGAATTCTAATTATGGTACAGTCTGGATAGTACCAGTAATCCCCAATTTTGGCTATGTTTCTTTTCAAATTATTATATATTCAGGGCATATTAGTGTCATGAATGGATTAGTAAACTTGAGGATAAATTTCCTCATAAATTATTTTAATCTCACTCCATAATTTATAACAAATAAGAATGAATAATCCTCAGATTTTGTTATGTACATACTCCATAGATGGTTTCCATAGTTATCATGGGTCCCATGGACTGTCCAAAGGATTGCATCCAATAGTTATGAATTCATGTAAAATTTTATGTTTGTTATATTTTGTTTATGTTTAAACATTTTTTATTTCAAGCTAACATTAATAATATCTCCTACGGTAATAATTTTATTAGAATTTAGGAGAATATCTAGTAATGGGACCTATTCCACCTATATATAAGTAATTTTAGCAAAGCCATGCAGTATGTTTTTTAGAAGGGCCATGGATATTATAATACCAGGCCTAAATTTGATGATTCCATTGGAATAAATACCTCCCTTAAGGTTTAATCTCTAGCCTTTCACCAGCCATGGATTAAATTTACCCTCTTTAAAGTTGTGCTCAAGCCATATGTTAGCCAAGACTTGGTTATAGGTAAACTTGGCCTAGAATTCTAAGTTAGCTTTCAAATTCCCTTCTAGAAACATATTTAATTACATTTTTCCCTTTTATAAGATGCATATATTCCACATGGCAAGTACCATTGAAGAAAAAATCATGAAACAAATCGATTTAGGGTATTACCTATGGTTTAGTTACCATTTGATAGAGTCCCATGGTCCTCATTGGAAATAGGTCATCAATGTACTACTTATCCTCCTAAGATATTTGATCCTATGATGAGTACAATGCTATAGATTCTACTACATTCTAGAGATTCGAGTAGTAAATAAACTTGAAATCTATGGCACCCTTATCGAATATATTTTATGTGTGTTCGATGTTTCTAGTAATGGAGTATGCAAAAGGGGCCTAAACGTGCATGTTACTTTTAGTGAAATCATTTTAGTAATCTGGTGATGTCTAATTTCTTTGAAAACTATCTAAACTCTCTTTTAAATTCACTTAAAAACTAGGGATTTTGGTCATTTGAGAGCTTAAAATTATAATTTTCAACTCGTATATTAATGGAGAAGTGATTTGCCTTTGCTTGGATTTCATATATATTACCAAATATTGCATCTTGAATACATAATTCATGCAACATCAATGTGAATAATGACTTTTGATTTTGTTCCCATTTAAATTTAGATGTGTCATTCAGCTTTGATAGGTTTTTTGTTTGCCAAATGGTAAATTTTTATTGATATATATACATCTAATCACTTATTTGAGATAGGTGTCAATTTTTTGCTTACTAGTTTTTGCTTAGTTGTTGAACTTATTTATTTGTACTATTTTCATTCATATTTTGAATCATGACACTTGTCTACTTCTCAATTACTTGGGTCTTTATATTTATAATCTTGTTTTATATGTTTTAGGGTTGCAAGATAATAGAATTCAGCCACATGGATTAATCTTGGGACTATAGAGACTCAAGGCCATGGCTATTTGAACTTTGAACTATGTATATCTTCTACAAAAGATTAAGGTACTTGTACATTAATGTGTGGAATTCTCTCAATGTTACAGATACCTAGAGGCTCAATAAAATAGAATCTTGGGACCATTAACTTGATGTTTCTCCTTTGAAGCTCTGAGTTAATGGAATTATGCCAACTGTCAAACCCTTAGATCTTAGAACATCAATAAAAGTAGACTGTGAGGCCATGGTGCTATTAGGTTATTAACTTTGATTTACATTCCATGGTTTTGGGTTAACATAATTATGTCAATTGTCAAACCCTTAGAGCTCAAAACCTCAGGGCCATTAGATTTTTAACTTTGTTGTGACTTTCTATGGTTCTAGTTTCATGAGGTTTGTGCTGAATATCAAACCCTCAGATCTTGGAACCTCAAGGCCATTAGATTTTTAACTTTGTTGTGACTTTTGAGCATCCTAGGTTCATGTGGTTATATTGCATGCCTTGTTCTAAAGGTTAAAAGAACTCATAACACTTAGAACTTTCATAAAGTGAACTTTATCTTGTTTGAATGTGGTATTGCCATTGGAAGACTTGTGGTGGCCCAGTTGTTGATAAAGTACATATTTTTTTAAATTATGGTAAGTTTTGAGTAATGTAATATTGTCATTTGTCAAGGTATTGGAACTCAAAAACTTTAGAATACTTAGAATTTTATGAAGGTTTAAGGACTTTGATTGACATGATTCTACCACTTGCCCTGATCTTGGAGTTTGAAATTTTGGGGACATAATGAAGGTAGGGCCTATATGTGGATAATTTATAAGCCTTTTCTAGAAGTCCTGTGAATATATGAAAATCATAAAAACACTAGGTCATGACACATTATCTCTATTACTTCATGAATCATAAAGTCAAATTTCAAGAAAAAATATGAAAACCCAAAGTTTCAAAAAAATCAAAATTGATGCCCAAGCTTTGATTTTAATAATTTGACATTTTGTAAATTTAGACATTTAAGGACAACCTTAACCTTTTGCATATTAAAACCAATATTATGGATATTTAAGGCTTATAAGACTTTGAAAAAATATACTCAATAATAGTGGGTCCCTATTTGAATTTTAAAATGGGGTGTGTGTGTTAGGACATAACAATATGTTTGAAATTATAATATGCTAAAGGGTGGGAAAACTCAATGCATCAAATGAAATTATATTATAGCCAGTATTACCATTAGCTCCATTTCAAAAATGGGTTATTGAATTTATTGGCCCAATTAAACTCATCACACAGAGAAGCAATGCAAAATTCATTATAACATGTACATAAGACCTAACACAATGTGAAAAACAATACCTATGAAAGACTGTACAACAAAAACCACCACAAAATTTCTATAAGAAAATATTATTATGTGATTTGGATGCCCACTTAGTATTATAAGTGACCAAGGCAAGAACTTCATAAATAACACCATATTGGAGTTACTCAAGCATTTTCTTGTACAACATAATCAAAGTGATCCATTTCACCACAAAAAAAAAAGAAACAGTGGAAGAATTTAATAAATTTTTAATTCATGTACACAATTTGAAGATAACTAATTTGGATACAAAAATACATGTGATACTTTGGGCTTACCACACAACATACAAAAAGGTTAACCAAGTATTACCCATTTCAACTAGTATATGAATTGAAATCCATAAAATCCATGGAATACATTTTACTGAGATTGAGACTAGCAGTCACATTTATGATGAATGAAAAATAATCATTATAAGATAGACTTGTATAATCAGAAAAACTTGATGAAAAATGATTTTTAGAAGCTTATAATCAAACACATGAAAAGAGACGACAAAAATCATGGCAAAATCAACATATTAAGAAAAAATAATTCAAAGGAGACAATAAAGTATTATTTTATGACAAGTATAAATAACTAGGAAAAATAAAAATAAGATGACTAGGACCATATGTAATTGAAGAAATTTTAGATTCAGGAGTAATAAGATTGAAAATACTTTTAGGAACATTAAGGAAAAGATTTACAGATGGTGCATGGTTAAAATTTTACACTGTAGATTAACAAGTGAAATGCAGTAATAAAAAGTTAAAAAATAAAAATAAAAAAATGATGGGGTGATGCAAGAAAAAAATAGAAAAACATAATAATTTTGGAAAAAAATACGAATACACAAAAATAATTTTTGAAAATTAGGTATATATAATTAGAAGGAAATAGTTTTAGGAATATATATATATATATATATATATATATATATATATATATATATATACACACACACACATATATATACACACACATATATACACACACACACACACACACACACACACACATATATATATATATACACACACACATATATATATATACACATGTGTGTGTGTGTGTGTGTGTGTGTGTGTGTGTGTGTGTGTGTGTGTGTGTGTGTGTGTGTGTGTGTGTGTGTGTGTGTGTGTATGTATATGTATATATGTATATATATATGTGTGTGTGTGTATATATATATATGTATATATGTATATATATATATATATATATATATATGTATGTATATATATATATATATACATATATATACATATATATAGAGAGAGAGAGAGAGAAAATAAAAAATACTTAAGGCCAAAAATATATTGGTAAGAGAAGGGTATGATTTCCACTAAGATTCAAAACTAAACTATTACTTATTAGAAAGGGGGAGTAGAGAGAAGTGAATAGTTCCCCCCCCAGTGAAGATATATTTGTTTCAGCATGAATATACAATTAGTGGATTAGTTAAAAAATATGCATAACTAAATTAAGAATAAACATGTGAATTGGCAAGAAATATAAAAGTAGTTAGAAAAGAATGTAAATAAAATAAATAATGTATGGATAAGGATAAGAAAAAAGAGGAAAGGTGAAAAGGGAAAAAATAATTATGAAAAAATGGAAAATAAGTTAGGTAAGAATGGTTAGAAACATTTAATGAGGATAAAAATAGTTGTTTCTCCACCACATTCAATAGTCAAATTAGGAAATTATAAAAAGAGGTTTTACCTTCCATATGAATTACACAACCTTCATGATAATAACATTGTGAAAAAAAATCCCTTAGACATAGTACACCTTGTGCCAAGCCCTACTCCACATAGAAAAATAAATGGAGGTACCTCAAGTAATAAGTTCATAACATATAAAGAGACCTAAGTATAAGAAACACTTTGTGAAATATGAGCTCTCGGATCCTCATACAGTATTTTCAGATGTCTGCAACTTGGTATCACATTACGAAGGAACATAAAAATACATTCATTCATAAATGGATAAAATTGATCACAATGCCATGAAACTAGAGACATTGGTGATGATGTAGATAAACTCACAAACTCAACAACTATAATATATGGTGAAACACAACATTATTCTAAGAATGCAGCTAGATATATGAATTTGATTCCCATACTTCAAAATCATGGAAAGTATAATTAGGGTATTATTAAGTAGAGTGCATGAATATGTTATATACCTAGATAAACCTTTCTATATCATACCATCAATCATCCATATAGTGATAGGGTTGATGAATCAAAGCCAAACCAACCACAAGTATGATAATAAGAAAACATTATGTATAAAATAAATAGTAACACTCACCAAGACATTCTCAGATCAATGATCTCTCTCTATACATGGAATTTAGAACCCTAGGGTTTGATATGAAATAAAAGCTGCAACATGGAAGATTCACTACACAAATACAGAGTATTTTTCCATCGCCAAGATTATTCAAAATTATTGAAACATGGTCAATGCTAGCATGTAGTACGACCTTGATACTACCCTTTATAAATAATGCCAAGATAACCTCCATAAAATAAACCAAGATACCTATGAATTCTACTATGGCTCCATGTTATTAATTTTAGCCATGTATTTTACAAATACCATACTAGGACATCAAGGATTAGTAAATTGGGATCCAACTAGCATTATAGGTGAACATATTAAGATTACATTAGAATCCAACCAATAAGAGGATAGATAGATTGTGTTGTCACCAAAAAATATCACTCATTTTTGGGACAACATTTGAACTATTTTGGTCCTATAGACCAAAATTGTCTCTTTCCTTTCCAAAATTTATCCTGGACATTCAAATTGCTCATTTTTCAAGCTTCTCAGGAATCTACGGACTCTGCAAGCAGGTTCATTTCTATAGGTTCAAAGACTTCTGTAGGTGGGTTCAACCAAAAGAATCAATTTCTAACACTTGGTCATTTTTGAGATTGGTTCAATGCCTTGGTTCAATCAAAAATATCCATCGATAATCATCTAAGCAAAGAAGGCTTAAACCGTTGAACCATTGAACCACTTTGGTTCAAAGGTTCAACGAGTTCAAGGTTCAATCAGTTCAACACTTTTGGTTCAATGGTGGGTTCAATCAAAGGAACGGCTCAACGGCTTGGTTCAACCAAGTGGTTTAATGCTTTTTTTCACTCAGTTGGTTCATCCGCTTTGTTTCAACGCTTTGGTTCATCCTTTGGTTCAATTAAATGGTTCATCAGTTGGTTCAAAGGCTTTGTTTGAACCGTTGAACCAAAGCTTGGTTCAACGGTTGGTTCAATGCTTCAGTTCATTCAATTGGTTCATTAGCTTGAACCATCATTTTGAACCATTTTGGTTCAAAGCTTAGATCAACGGATTGGTTCAACCAAGTGGTTCAATGCTTTTAATTCATCAACGGAGAGGTTTATCAACTTGGTTAAACAGAGTGGTTCAATGGATTGGTTCAATGTTTGGTTCAACCAAGTGGTTCAATCAAATGGTTCACTTAGACGGTTTAAAAGAGCGGTTGCATGCAAAAATTTAAAGAAGCCTCCCAAAGGATAAGTGCCCTTACAAAGGGCACTTGGTGGACAAAAGTACCCTTCAGAAGAGTCATTTTCAAAGAAGAAATTTAAGGTAAATTCTTTTAGAATTTTGTTTAAGGTAGACAAAGGCATAATTCTTTCAGACTTTTGTCTGAAGGAATTCCTTCGGACAAAAAGTCTAAAAGAATTCAAAGAAGCTGCAAGCAAAAAGCCTGAAGAAATTTCTAGGGAGACAAATCAATTCTATGGACTTTTTATCCATGAAAAGTAATTTTGTAGAATTTTTTTCCATGAGAAATTGTCCATGGACTTTTTGTCTGTGGGAAAATACCCGAGGAGAAAGCCCAAGAAACAATCCGTAGGAAAGCCTGCGAAAGACTTCTAAGGAAAAGGCCGCTGAAGGACCACGAAGGGTAGGTGTCCTTGCGGGGGACTCTTAGCTACCAAATTGAAGGACATTTCCATGAATTTGAAGGGTCACCTTCCCTTCAGGAGGATACAAAATAGGAAAGTTAAAGGGTCACCTTTCCTTCGAGAGAAGGCGAAAAAACAAATCGATACAAAAGCCCGACAGAATCCCGCAGATGATGCCAAGTGTCATCTTTCGAGCCTCATTTCATTTTATTTATAAGAGACACAAAAGCTACCATGTGTCCTTTGTAAGTTAAGTAGAACACGCCAAGTGGCATCATCCGCATGAATCCAAATGAGTTTTGCATAGTTATATAGTGTTTCTAAAATGTGATGAAAGCCGTCACGTGTCATCTTCTGTAGGACATTCCAAAGGTGTCCAAATCTTCTACAAGTTCAAAGGATGATGCCACGTGTCCTTCATCAAAGTCACAGTGGATGTTACCACATGTCATCCTCCACAAGATTCTCAAGAGGCAAGTGGAAGCTGCCACCTTTTCAGTTGTAACTCCGTGGAGAACGACAAGTGTTTGCACCCACAATTCTGAGTTTCTAATAGGTTTCAAATCCTATATTAATAAAAATTTCCCAGAGTCCCATGGAATTTTTCACATGTCTTCACCTATTTAGTAGTGGAATATGCCATGCGTCAATTACTAAAGACCAGCAGAAATTGACTAAGGAATAGAGCATCGAATTGAATCTAAGAACCGATTCAAATAACCAGAAAAGAAGGAACGATGAAGAAGGCATGACCTATTTCTCTACATTGAGAAAAGCAAATGGCTAAATGCCCCTAAATTCTAGCTTGTCTCCTTAATAAATTTTAATTCAAAATGATGTGTTACTATTCTTGAGTCCTTCTTAAAGAGGCTATATAAGGGACTCTCTTTCATTGTAAACGGATCTCTTTTTTGACAATCAGAATGAAACTCTGCCCAAATTGAAAGGCATTACTGAGACTTTGAGCTCAGTTTGTTAATCATATTTTGTTACTGGAATAAGAAAGCAAGTGACTTTTTAGACTTTGTGCTATGATTTCTTTATTTTTGGGGAAACTGTTCTTATGTCTTTTTCCTTGATATATTTTTTGCTCCTTTAATTCAACAAGTAGAATTAGTAAAAGTAGTCAGGAAGGTGTCCTGAAGAGTCAACTGTGGAGAGACTTTGTACCCCCATAATTGCCTTTAGTGTGTTTTCTTTTCATTTCTATGTAAAAGACCTTGGGATGACTTTGTGCCCTCATTATCCTTCGTATCTTACTCTTGAGCAATTTAGGTGGAGACTTTGTGCTACATCTCAATTTGTTGGTTACTACGTCCTTAGTTACACTTTGCATTTACTACCAGGAGTATTCTTATGGTTTTCTGAATAGTACTTCTGAAAGAAGAGGAGTGTTGTCTATCATTTCCCTTGAGTTTTTCCTTTGATTTGCACACATCATCTCTAAAGAAAGAGAGATGGATGGTTTGTCCTACCCTTGAGTATTATTTTCTATTTATATATATATATATATATAAATAGAAAATAATACTCAATATATATATAGCTTATCTATAGGAACCTCCCCTTAATGAGAGGAGAGATCAGTCCCCATCTGATGTGGTAAACCTACACATTTGGATGACTAATCTTCCTACTTTGGCTGATCAGACCTATTTTGTTTATCAGTACGCTGATCGACAAAATATTTAACCAACAGTTTTTGGCAACTCCGTTAGGGATATACATAATTTTGTGCAATTTAGAACCTCAAGTTTCAGATTGAAACATCCCTTGTGTCTTACCCATTATCATTATAACCCTTATCCATTACAGACTCTGGCTAATCCATTTCATGTCTTACCCATTATCCATTTATACCCTTACCATCTTCCTCCACCTCCATTATTTTATCTGGTCTGCAAAACCAGAGCTGCTGGGAAAGAGTGTGTAGTTTGAAGCCTTAAGTTGAAGCTGAGCCAGTCCTTTTCCATTTTTGTTTTGTAATCTAGCCACTCCATCCAGATTTGTTATCTCTATTTTTTTTAATTAAATCATGGCAGTTCAAGGCCCCTGGGGTAATGCTTTTGGTCCTCTCAATCTTACTCCAACTCTACATGAGCTTCCACACAGTTCAAGGAATAATTTTCTCAAATTCTATGGTGATGGGAAAGTTCATCTTGATGAACACATTGTAGCCTTTAGCATAGCCTGTGGAGTAATTGGAGTAGAATTTGAAGATGTAGCAGTCAGGCTTTTTGTGGAGACACTACAAGGTGTTGTTGCAAACTGGTTCTACCATCTGCAAGTTGGATCAGTGACTAATTGGGATACACTTAAAGCTAAGTTTAAAGTAAGATTTAAGCCCATAGAAGATGCACATGCCTTGTTGGCCCAGCTCACTCAGATGAAGAAAGAGCCTCATGAGCCTATGAGGGATTTCATAGCCAAATTTGACAAACTAAGGAATAGAATTCCTGTAATTGCTCGACCTACAGCTGAGAATCTCAAATGCTTTTTCATTAATTCTCAGTTACCTGAAGTAAGTTTTATTTTGAGACGTGCTGGTCAAATCAATCTTGCTACAGCCCAACTTTTGGCCACTGAGGTAGAAGATGATCTCATCTTAGCAGGGAAGATAAGAAGAGATTCAAACAAAAATAGATCCTCATCATCTTCTAAATATGCATCTACAGGCACCACTGATCCAATGGTGCAAAAGTTGGAAAATGAAGTGCTAGCCTTGAAAAAGCAAATGGTGCAAGGAATGTCTTTTTCTCCTTCATACAGAGATATGCCAAGAAGGACATTCCCAAATCAATCATATCAGGGCAATGCTGTCAGGAATCAAGGGCAACAGAATCACCTTCCTCCCCCACAAGGGAAACTTGCCCTTGAAGCTCCTCCAACCAACTCAGTAGTTGGATATTTGGAAATAAAACATGCTTTCTCTTTCCAACCTGAGTTTGATCAAGAAAATGATGTTGATATCTTCATGGAGGATCAAGAAGAATCAGCTGGTGACTCCCACATTGGTTTCCTGAACTACGAGGATGAACCCAGAAGCAAAGGAGAAGCTATTGATGGATCATATGCAATGTTTACTAGGTCCAAGAACCAATCAGTCCAGCAAGCTAATAAAGGGAAGATAGAGGAGTAATCTCAACCAGTAATTACAATTGTTAAGCATAGAACCACTATGCCTTTTCAGTCAAAGGATCCAGTGATCACCCAAAAGGTACATACATCAATTTCACCTTCACTTTCTACTTCAATTTCACAAACTAGCCCTTCTCCCATCCCTCTTAAAACCCAAAAAGTTGAAATGCTTTCTTATATTCTTAGTCTAATTCAGCCATTTGACATAATTGATCATGTCAAAAAGACCAAAATACAAATGTCTAAATTTGAATATTTGCAGTCCAATCCTGAT
Organism: Torreya grandis; assembly: GCA_037957365.1. NCBI lineage: Eukaryota > Viridiplantae > Streptophyta > Pinopsida > Cupressales > Taxaceae > Torreya > Torreya grandis. The sequence continues at coordinate 1,657,786 of JARHVA010002822.1, forward strand.
CAATTGGATAGGTTGGTCCAATGTGTCAAGAACCAAACCATCCCTACAAGATAAGAGGTTAAGAAAATAATTATTGATTCCCCAAAGAACATGCCCATTCCAAATAATCTTGTCTTTACTCCTCTAGCTGCCCCTAGGAAAATAGAACCTTTCTATGTTTCCTTATTGATAAATGGTTATCAACTCAACAATTACATCATTGATTTCAAGGCATCTAACAATGTCATGCCTGCTAAAGTAGATGAGTCTCTGGGCCTCACATTGATCAAGACATTTGAGAGATGTTTCTCCATGGAGAACAAGAAAGTACCACTACTGGGGCAAATCAAAGATGCCTAATTTGTATTGGCAGCCTTTCCAGAGAAGAGAATCAAGATGACTGTCTTGGTGGCTGACGTCCCAGCATCTTATGGCATTTTTCTTGGATGAAATTTTTACAAGGACATGGAAGGAGAACTAAGCATGGACCTATCTGAGGCAAGAATCCCTGTCCAAGGCGTGATGAAGAGATTGCTCCCTAAAAAGGAAGCAAAATACGTGCTCACCCAAACATCAGCCCCTGCAGCACAAATTTTGTTTGAGTCTTTAGGCAGAGGTAATTATTCCTTACCATAGAGGATGTTCATGTTTCTATAGATGAAAGTCCTATAGCTGACAATCCATGAATTGATCTAAACAAGACTTCAGGAGAATTGGTAGGATGTAGTACAAATCAAGAAGGATCTCCCATCTCTGATGAAGAGAAATCTGATAAAAGATCAGCTTTTGATGATGCTTGGATCTTGGAATTCAATGGTAGCATTTCTTCCATAGTTGGATACAGATCTTTGTTGCTTAGATTAAATATTGTTCAGGGTGAAGAGGTCAAACTCCTTCACATCAAAGGAGATGTTGAGCTGATAGTTTGTCAGGGGTCTAATGCTAACAATCAAAGCATGTGCTAGACTAGACCAGCAAAACAGCAAGTTATGATGGTGGACCATGCTACTACAAATCAAAATCATGTAAAGGAAGCCTTTGTAGGGAGAGCAAGGAGTTATGGTTTTCAGTTTGAGGACCATGTCCTGCCATGGAGCAAAAAGAAGAAAGAGTCAACAAGAAGATGCAAAAAATTGGTTTCCTGATGGAGAGCTCCATTCGCCCATCACCATTTCTGGGGCAAAACATTTTCCTACTGGTTTACCAAGATGGCACACTATTTTTACTATCTCTAAAGAAGCATCATCTGAAATACTTCAATTCTTGAAGTATTAGATCATTTCATCTATACATATGTATATTTGTATAGTTTTTATATCTATTTTGTTTTGTTTGTTTCCATTTTTGATGCCTTTTATTTCTGGGTAGCATGACTCCATAACCCAATGGTACACATGAAGACACTGGAGATTCTAGATTCTACTCCCTTCAATTCTTTTTGTAATTGATAGAAGTTCTCCAACTGAAGCCAACTGTTGTCCCCCAAAAATATCACTCATTTTTGGGACAACATTTGAACTATTTTAGTCTTATAGACCAAAATTATCTCTTTCCTTTCTAAAATTTGTCTTGGACATTCAAATTCCTCATTTTTCAAGCTTCTCAGGAATCTACGAACTTTGCAAGCAGGTTCATTTCTACAAGTTCAAAGACTTATACAGGTAAGTTCAACCAAAAGAATCAATTTCTAACACTTGGTCATTTTTGGGATTGGTTCAATGCCTTGGTTTAATCAAAAATCTCCATCGAAAAGCATCTAAGCAAAGAAGGCTTAAACCATTGAACCACTTTGGTTCAAAGGTTCAATGAGTTCAATGTTCAATTGGTTCAACGCTTTCGGTTCAACGACGGGTTCAATCAAAGGAACGGTTCAATGGCTTGGTTCAACCAAGTGGTTCAATGCTTTGTTTCAGTCAGTTGGTTCATCCACTTTGTTTCAACATTTTGGTTCATCCTTTGGTTCAATCAAATGGTTCGTCAGTTGGTTCAAAGGCTTCGTTTCAACCATTGAACCAAAGCTTGGTTCAACGGTTGGTTCAATGCTTCGGTTCATTCAATTGGTTCATCGGCTTAAACCATTTTGGTTCAAAGCTTGGTTCAACGGATTGGTTCAATGTTTGGTTTAACCAAGTGGTTTAATGCTTTTAATTCATCAACAGAGTGGTTCATTGACTTGGTTCAATAGAGTGGTTCAACGGAGTGGTTCAACGGATTGGTTCAACTTTTGGTTCAACCAAGCGGTTCAATGCTTTGGTTTAATCAAATGGTTCACTCAGATGGTTTAAAGGAGCGATTCAATGCAAAAATTCAAATAAGCCTCCCAAAGGACAAGTGCCCTTGCGAAGGGCACTTGGTCGATAAAAGTACCCTTTAGAAGGGTCATTTTCAAAGAAGACAGTTAAGGTAAATTCTTTCAAAATTTTGTTTAAGGCAGAAAAAGGCATAATTCTTTTGGACTTTTGTTTGAAGGAATTCTTTCGAACAAAAAGTCTGAAAAAATTCGGAGAAGCTACGGGCTGAAAGCCTGAAGAAATTTCCAAGGAGAAAAATCAATTTTGTGGACTTTTTATCCACGAGAAGTAATTTCGCAAACTTTGTTCATGGGAAATTGTCTGCAGAATTTTTGTTTGCGGGAAAATACCCACAGAGAAAGCTTGAGAAATAGTCTGCAGGAAAGCCCGCGAAAGACTTCTAAGGAAAAGGCCACCAAAGGACCCTGAAGGGCAAGTGCCCTTGCGAGGGACTCTCAGCTACCAAATTGAAGGACATTTCCACAAATTTGAAGGGTCACCTTCCCTTCGGGAGGATGCAAAATAGGAAAGCTGAAGGGTCACCTTTCCTTCGAGAGAAGGCGAACAAATGGACTGAGACAAAAGCCCGCCAGAATCCCACAAATGCTACCAAGTGTCATCTTCTAAGACTCATTTCATTTTGTTTCAAAGAGCCATGGAAGCTACCACATGTCCTTTATAAGTTAAGTGTAACACGCCAAGTGGCATCATCTACACGAATCCAAATGAGTTTCACATAGTTCTATAGTGTTTCTAAAATGTGACGAAAGTTGTCATGTGTCATCTTCTACAGGACATTCAAAAGGCATCTAAAGATTTTACAAGTTCAACAGATGCTACCACGTGTCCTTCATCAAAGTCATAGTGGATGTTGCCATGTGTCATCCTCCACAGGATTCTCAAGAGGCAAGCAGAAGCTACCATCTTTTCAGTTGTAACTCCGCGGAGAATGACAAGTGTTTGCACCCACAATTTTGAGTTTCTAATAGGTTTCAAAGCCTCTATTAATAAACATTTCTCAGAGTCCCACAAAAGTTGCCATGTGTCTTCACCTATTTAGTAGTGGAATATGCCATGCGTCAATTGCTAAAGACCAGCAAAAATTGACTAAGGAACAGAGCATCGAATTGAGTCTAAGACCCGATTCAAATAACCAAAAAAGAAGGAATGATGAAGAAGGTGTGACCTGTTTCTCTACATTGAGAAAATCAAATGAGTAAATACCCCTAAATTCTAGCTTGTCTACTTAACAAATTTCAATGCAACATGATGTGTTACTATTCCTGAGTCCTCCTTGAAGAGGCTATATAAGGGACTCTCTTTCATAGTAAATGGATCTCTTTTTTGACAATCAGAATGAAACTCTGCCCAAATTGAAAGGCATTACTGAGACTTTGATCTCAGTTTGTTGATCATATTTTGTTACTGGAATAAGAAAGCAAGTGACTTTTCAGACTTTGTATTGTGATTTCTTTGTTGTTGGGGAAACTGTTCTTATGTCTTTTTCCTTGATATATTTTCTGTTCCTTTAATTCAACAAGAAAAATTAGTAAAAGTAGTCAGGAAGGTGTCTTGAAGAGTCAACTTTGAAGAGACTTTGTGCCCCCATAATTGCCTTTAGTGTGTTTTCTTTTCATTTCTGTGTAAAGGACCTTGGGATGACTTTGTGCCCTCATTGTCCTTCTTATCTTACTCTTGAGCAATTCAGGTGGAGACTTTATGCTACATCTCAATTTGTTGGTTACTACGTCCTTGGTTACACTTTGCATTTACTACAAGGAGTATTCTTGTGGTTTGCTGAATAGTACTTCTAAAAGAAGAGGAGTGTTGTCTGTCATTTCCCTTGAGTTTTTCCTTTGATTTGCACACATCATCTTTGAAGAAAGAGAGATGGATGGTTTGTCCTACCCTTGAGTATTATTTTCTATTTATATATATAGCTTATCTATAGGGAACCTCCCCTTGATGAGAGGAGAGATCAGTCCCCTTCTAATGTGGTAAACCTACACATTTGGATGACTAATCTTCCTCCTTTGGCTGATTAGACCTATTTTGTTTATCAGTACGATGATCGACAAAATATTCAACCAACAGATTGCACATTTCTTAGAATGGGAAAATATGATTAAGCACATGCTAGCCAAAAGATTTAGAATCTCTCCAAGAATAATATAAAATTATTTTACTAAGGTCAAATTTATAATTGATATGGATAACACTTACATATAACCCTTTACGAAAAAGGTTTCCCCCTTCCCCCTACAGTATGAGGTCACTAATGATCAAATAAATTTTGTAATTTCAGGAGCTATGAGTTTACCACCAAATCTAAGCATAGTTCAATTTATGAGTGAGGTAGGTTATAGCTCCTAACCTCTATTGAGAATGCACCCACCACATCAAAAGCACCAATTATAGTCCAATCACAAGACAAACCACAATAAT